>VZUI01075703.1:0-13942 GCA_013401135.1 Cettia cetti
AACATAACATAACATAACATAACATAACATAACATAACATAACATAACATAACATAACATAACATAACATAACATAACCCCAAGTCTAGTTTTATAATTCCAGTATTTCAAACCCTCTAATGTTGTTCTAACCAAGAAGAAGCAGGAGTATCATTCACTGAAGGGGGTACACTTTGCTATGACTTTTACCCCTGACCTTTCCTGCACAGCACATTTCGTTCCTGTGACCCAAGCACAACTGTTAAGCTGTCACATCCATGCAGAAGGAGGACTCAGAGCTGGCATTAGCAATTTGCTGCTTATTCATAGACTGTGACAAGAAGACAGGTCCACAAAATAGGATTCAGCCCTTCAAGCTGGCAAATTTAGAGCATGCTGGTTGGCAAAAGGATGAATTTTTTAGTTATTTGTCTTCTTCATGGTGTTCAGTGGATATGCCTTTACTCCTTATTGCTTGCAGGTAGAGACGTGATGAACATGGTTTGGCAGGGAAAGTTTTAGATTGGATCTTACAATAAATCACTAAAGAAAAGAAATCCTTTTGTGACTTATTTCCCCCACGTGACCAAAAGCACATCCCCAGTCAAAATGGCATCCTCCATTCTGTAATGGGTTCAATTCTGGTTATGTGCAAGGGGACAGATGCCTCCAGCCCCTGTCTCCATGGGTGCCTGTCCAGTCACAGGGAGCCCGTCCTTTCACGTATTAAAATTATTATACAATAATAACACATGACAGTCAAACCACAAGTGGACTTTTTCCCACATGATTGAGAAAGCATGGAGTGAATCAGAGGAACTGTTCTGCCACTTTGCATCTGGCTCCCAGTCCATGATTCTACACATTTGCTCTACCTAAAGGATCTTTTCCATAACAGGTGGAATAGCAGTGTTCCTCAGGTGTTGACTGCTCCTTCTGTATTCCCCAATTCCCCCTCAGAAAAACTGAGGAGTGGAGAAGTATTGCCAGAGCCAGTGATGACTGTCAACTTCTGCTGTCTCTTCTAGAGATTCAGTTATTAAAAATTTAAGAATACTTTACATTTTAAGTCACCTTAGTTTCCAGTTCTTCTTCAACATTGTCATCTTTTTCCTTCTGATCATATCAGTGACTTCAGAAAGATCCAGCACAGTAGTGCCTATAACTGATCTGTGAAACCCCGAGATCAAGAAGTTGTTCTTTTTTTATTAATGCTATTCATCTGAAAATCAGAAGACGTGAAGAAAGTTCTTAATGCTTCAAATAATCAAATCACAAAGTAGGAAACCATCTAAGTTTTAAATCAAACTCATCAAACATGATCTCTGAAAGGGCTCCAAGGTGACAAGAAACATGGTAAAGACAAAAATAATTTTACAGCAGCATTTACATTTATTCTATATTGCAAAATAGCTCTCCAAATTCTATCAGAATTCTCCATTGCTTACCTTACCCTACTAAAGAAAGACAAAGAGCCCAGGGAGAACAGAGCTTCCATGGCTTATGGCTTTTAGAAATTACCTGCTAAGTGTGTAATTTTAAAGTGATTGTCTTCCATTAGGACTACAATAAACAGCATGGTGGAAAATTCTATCTGATTAGCTTTTATAATGAGCTGCAGGAGGTTGTGGAGGCCAGAGCTGTAGAATCTTAAACATTGCATCACTGATTACAAACCTGCCTCTGAATTAATCAGATAATGAAGTGCATAGCTTTAATGAACCTTATGCTGATCAACAAATTATCAGTGATTCTTGCAGATTTTTGGCAGGCTAAACATCTTTTTAATATGGTTTCCTAAAGTTGACATTTTATAAAAAGTATGTGCTCTATATATAGTTTTTAATGCAATAACCAGTAGATATAAACTTTATAATTTACACAATTATTTAATTTACTCACAGTGTGTTTAAATTCCTGTTGGGGCTCCGGGGGGCTGTTATTATCACAGATGCAATTTAATTGAGACAGCAACAATTAAAGATGAGCTAAATCTTTAGAACTTATTACTGTAATCTCACTGGAACAAGTGGAACTCTGACCTGGAAATGAGAGAATAGGTTTTAGGCATTGCCAATATTGGTACTGTGGGCAAGTCCATGTTCCTAAACTCAAACCATCCCTTTTGGTAGAACTACTCCCCATGCCAGCACCAAACTGCCCTGCCCTGACCTCCTGGTGTCCACCCTGCATCGTTCCCCCTCCAGCCATTTCTTTTCCCTCCACGTTTCATTCCTGTTGCTAGAGTTAAATTACACATTTCCATTTTGCAGAACAATTGCCCAGTTCCCCAAGCCATTGTCCCTGGCTGGGCAGGAGAACCAAACCAGTGGATGCCATTGGGACACCCCACACATTTGCCCTGTGCTGTCCCCAGCCCCTCCCTGTGAGACACAGCCAGAAATGGCCTCACCTGCTCCTTCTCCTGAGTTTTGCAACGTTCTGCTCTTGGGATCTCTTTTGATTTTCTCCTTAGTCACCAACTTAATACTCACTGAAAGATCAAAGTTTTTTCTGTTAAAATCTAATATACTGCTCTTGGCTACCGATGGATCTGGGGTATGGACTAGATAGACCTTTGCTCTGATCCAGGATGGCATGCCTTATGTTCCTATTAACACTTTAAATTTACTTTCCCCAAAGGGATGTGCTTGTAGAAGTCCATCTGTCAAGTGATTCATGAGAAGTGGACATAAAAGAGAACCGAATATGACTAACTGAATACATTAAAAAAAATTAAACAAGTATCCCTGGCAAAGGAATACTTGAAAGATCCTAAATAAAACCACTAAGAACTTAAATTTGTCACCTCTCTAGTGTCTGTTTTGCATTTTAAATGGTTGCACCTTTGATGAAACATTTTTTAATGTTATGTATTGCCCTTTTCTTATAAAAACATATGTGGCTTTTCTTTCTGTCTCAGTTGTTTTGAATTAAAAGAAGAAGAGGCAATTACAGAAATATCAAAGAAAGAGACAGAAGCAATCGCATGGATCAAATTATTATCTCATTGAAATCCAGGGGCCTGTGATTTGCAAGTTCAGTCAGACCAGGATTCATCCTCAGTGCCTGGAACAGTGGCAAATTGGTTTTAATCTCTGCACATTTCTCATCTGTGCCCAATATGATTTATCCTGCAATGCTAGGTTCTTGGTATTTTTCTGGATGGCTTTTAATAACGATTGAATAAAAATGCCAAACATATTTTGTAAAATAAATTTTGTAAGAAATTTAATTTTTATTTCAATTCCCAACTTCAAATGTTCAGTCACTGTGAAAGTAGAGCTGTTTGACAGACTTTTTGAAACTACTTTTTACAATGCTGGCTGCTGAGGAGTGGGAATAAGCTCAATTTTATGACAATAACCATTTTACACATTATTCCCAGTATCAGTGTGTATCTTTCAAGTGGTGCCATGTGTGTGTTGTAAATAAGGTATCATTGTGATTCTAATAGGGTATAATCAGAATAGATCAGCCAATAGATATATGAGAGGTGGAATGGCACAACACTGACACTTCCATAAAATAATCAGATAATCAGATTTTTCTGCCAAATGCAGATAAAGTATTGCTTATTTTATTATTGTGGTTTGAGGGTGAAATGTCTCTAAAATGTTTTTTTTCTAAGCACAATTTTAAACATCAATTGTGTCATTGCTTTGAAGTTTTCATGAAAGGCTTAATTCATAAAGTTAGAAACCAAGACAGACCTTACCAGTTTCAGGAGATAAAGATATATATATGGAAAAAGGAGATTGTGTTTATCCTCAGCAAATATCCACACAGTCAGAAATGAAGCCTCACTATTTAACATAGTACCCTTTGCTATAAATTAGCCCACTATCATTTATCTTGTGTTAGTGTACCTAAGGAGTGATGATTTTTAAATGCAAATATAAAATAGAAACCAAATCTATATTTTTGGAGTCTTGCAGCTTCCCTCATTACTTTTCTAAATTTAATGAAGACAGTTCTTTCAGCCTTTCCTTGCAGGTCATGTTTTCTCAATCTCTTAGTGCTTTAGCTCTCCCTCTCTTTCTCTGCTTCCCCACTTTTGCTCTTTTCAGACTGCAGAGTCCAGACGAGATCCAGCAATCTGGCTCGAGTCTCACAAGTGCTAAATTGAGCAGAGCAGCCTCCCCCTATTTCCATATGTGCCTTTTGCAGACACATTCAGTCTGGGATGGGTGACAACTCTTTATGCCATGCAGCTACTAACCAAGAGGAAAAATCCTTGATTTTCAGCTAATTAAATGGCTGAGAGTTACCAAATCTCCATGTGTGCCAATGCTGAGCAGGCTCGGTGCCATCCCAGATGTGGACTGTGGTAAGAAGGCTGAAGAGAGATCTGTTTGATGGGTCAAAGAAAGTTCTTGGCAGGCAACACAAGTTCTTGGTCAGATGTTATGCAGTCCTGTTTTATATCTTGTCTTTTATGTATGAAATTCTTGTGAAGTTCTCAATAACAAAACTCTTGTTGCACTTCTGCGTGTTGTTCCAATGTCTGAAAATCTACAGACTGGAAATCTAGGTGCTTTTGTTTACAGATGCTTGAATTCACATATTTGCTATGGAAAGTTATTGCCCATCCATTTAACAAATCTAACATTTCCACATGGCTCCCAAATTCCCTCACCTCAAGGTCCTTCAGGGCACACAGTTAAAATTAGATGGGAAGTCTGTAAATTGTGTAGACAGATTTATCTGTAAATCTTTAAACAATGGAAGATATGCAGAACACTAATGGGTCAATGTATATTTGTTATATGAAGTTGAGAATTCAGGAAAATCTATAAAGTGGATTTTCTTTGTAATTTTCTATAATGTTCCTATGTCTTCATAGAAAGTGTTTTGGGGCATTCGGTGGACATTCACAAGCAAAAACTATTGCTATGCAAGTGAATTATAATGTGGGTGGGGCATTAAAGAGAGTAGAATAGATGATAGAATAAACAGGAATAGAATAGAAAAGAAGAAAAATCGATCAGTTTATAATTATAATACATGCATGGAAAGGGCTAAATTCACTGCTTCTATCAGTTGCTCTGACTCTCTTGATTTAAATTAATTTCTGTCCATTTACTCCAATCTGACCAGATGTGTGGGCCAAGTACATTTGAAAGCTTCCAGAGTATCTGCTCACACAACTGAGGACTCTCTAGATTAACTGCTTGTGCAGATTTGAGTGACCCAAGCACCACACACTCACCAATCACTCAGGCCTGCTGGCACCCTGGACCTGTGGCTGCTTTCTGAGCTGTGCAGAACTGTGAAGGCTGCAAGTCAAATCTACTTTAGCTGAGCAAAGCGCCTCGGATGCCAGTTTTTGAATGTATAGCTCTATAAATCTCAGTATGGCCTTTTGAACTGTATATTACTATAGAACTGTGGGAAATCCCTTTTGGGAGAGAAGTGGCACAGTTGATATTTATCACTACAAAGTCTATTGCAACACACTGTCTCTTTCCTTTGAAATAAAAGCTTTTGAATTACAGATGATCAACTATATTCACACCCCAAGCGAAACCTGAATATTTCTGGCATTTTGCCAGTATCGGCTTGGGTGTGAAATATTTGACATTTTGCATTAATATTTTACAGTAATAAAAGCACTTTCTCAGCTAAAATCTCCTTTGCCATCCAGGAAGTGCCACTGGGCTTGCAGCTACTCCAGAGTCGTACTCAGTAAATCTATGTCCCATGACTGAAGGGAGCTGTAGTCCTGGGCATCGAGCTCCCTGAGCACACACAGGTGCCACCATGGTACAATCATTGACCCCACCTACAATGTGACAGGTTAGCAGGAAGCAATATTTTGGGATATATTTTGATAAAGGTAATTGCATTAATCTATGCACATGCCCAGTGAAACAAGGCTGCTGTACAGTGTGTGCAATGTGGCTGAGCTAGCACCGACACAGGCATCTTACCTCAGCAGTTCCAAAATGTCTAGCTCTGCAACCTGAATGTAGCATTAACTTATCTTCCTCTCTCATGTATTGGCATTTCTTTCCTTTGGGGAAGGAGGCATAAGATTTTAATGAACTGAGAAAGAAGACGTTAACCTTGTAACAGGGCTCAGTCACAGAGTTCCGAGTTCATTTCTATCACCAGTGCTCATTTGAGTGTTGCTGCTGCCAGGGTCAGTGTTCCTCTCTCAAGGAGATGAGCAGTCACCAAACTAAACCCTGCTTTTGTACAGTTTTGGGAACAGAGGCTGGCCAGACTGTGGGGACCCACGGAGCAAAGGCTGACAGATTTCAGACCATTGAGCTGCCCAGCCTGTGCTGAGATGCAGTGAGGGAACAGATCACATCATCTCTGCAGGACCTTCCTGAGAAAGCAGAGCTGTCAGTCCTTCCAATGTCTCAAACTATCTTAGCTACAATTAAGTAGAAATAAAGAGGAGGAATAAATATTTCTCTCCCTACTACAACAGTCAATTCTAGCATTCAATTCATCTCCAAGCAGAGATCTGCCACTTGGAATTTCACAGGACAGAAAGAATGCTGCCACTTGTGGATATGAATTTTTACAAAGGAACACTTGTAGGTGTGAGGTTTAAGTTCTCACTTGTGGTTCATTTAGAGACAGCTACCCTGGACTTGATTTACAAAGGTATGAAAGCCCCTCATGATGCAGACAGAAACCCAAGACCCTTGACCCTCTAAAGCCATGATCTGAACAGAAGTTTTGTGCTTAAATTGCTTTGAAGAATTTGTAATCACTTCAGGACTTCTATACTCCTCCTATAGGTGAATAAGGAATGTTTTCATCCTTCAAATGCTCTCTTACTTGAAAGGAGTAAATAACTGGATTTTGCATATTTAAATAGAAACATTGCACCATGAGACACAGTCCCATGAGATCTCCAAATGAGCTTCCCTTCTGGTCAGTGGACATTGTCAACAGCAGAACTGCAGTCTGCAAAATTTTGCATTTGGATACTCCTAACTTCCACCTAATCCTTTTCTACCAAAAAAAAAAAAAAAAAAAAAAAAAAAAAAAAAAAAAAAAATTGGAAAAAACTATGCAAAGAAAAACATTCCTATACCTTAAAAATGTTTAGTTTTCTGATAATGGATCTCCATAGGCATCTGCTGGCCAGAAGATTTCCCTGGTCCTTTGTATTGTTAAGGGTTGGGATACATGACCTAGTGGGCAGGAAATCAGGCACACACACAACTTACCCTCTTTCTGACTCCCACAGAAACAGGATACAGGAAAGCTGGTGGGGTGGAAGAGGATGGAGCAAGAGGGAATGAGAGACAGAATGATCACAGTTGTTCCAGCTCCTCATCACATCGTTTTTATCTGTGACCACCTTCAGTGATGGGTGCTTTGCATGGGATACTTTGGGAGAGCCCTGGCCTGTGTGAACAACCATGAGCATGTGATGCTCAGATGAGAACAAAAGGACTGTGAAACCCATGTACACTCCATGCTGCCTGAGATACTGAAAGCTACTTTTAGGAGACAATTTACAGAAAAATAAAAAAGCTTACAAACTGGTTTACAAGACAGTTAAATGGTTCTTGACAGGGGGGGTCTTTATAATTGAATTATAAGAACAAAAGAAATCTGAGGAGCAGGCAGAGGCCTCAAGGCCCAACATGCTTGACCTCATTTGGTTTAATTGCACTGCTGGCTCTCTTGCTATAACCTTCACTTGGACAAGAGTCTCTGGAAATCATTTAAACTCCTTGCTTCAGTTGCCTTTGCTAGTGATTTAGTCAATAATTTTATTGCCTCTTTGGTAAAGTAGCTCTGAGTGGCCCAGTCTTTAATTAAAAACCTCTTAGGTTTGAATCTGAACATATTTATCCAAGATCTTTATCAGAACCTTCTGTAAATTTTATAACTTCCTCCTAATCATCTTGTGGATGCTGTTTTCCACTGTGGATGAACCCAGGTCCCCTTGCACTGTCCCTCTGCCTGGAGCAGGGCACAGAGCAGGGGACAGGCTGAGCTCTGCAGAGCTCCTGGAGGAACACTCAGGTGCCAGGGGGATGGTGGCCAGGGCAGCAGGGCAGCAGGGACAGCAGGGACAGCAGGGAAATGTCTGCAACAGGCTGAATGGGGCCAAGGGAGCTACCACAGCACTGGGAATCCCTGTGCCACCTTTGTTACTATAGCCAGGGGCTAGCAGGGTGCAGGTTTTGTCTTCCTGTGTACTGCTAGTGGCTGTAGCAACATTGATGCCACAATCCCAAGACTTTTCCCTTTCTTTGTGCATAGCAAGTGTTAAATTTGAAGCAAGCCCTTCTTGAGAGTCTTAACTTCAGACTGACTTTTTCATATCTGCCCTCCATTAACTTCTTTATTTTTAATATTTAGGTTATTTCTTTTTAGATCAGGTTCTGTTCTTCAGGAGGGTTTCTGTTCAGCCAGTGACCTTCCTGAATCACAAATTCAGTGCCACGTGATTTCAACTCCAAGTGATTGGAAGTGAATGCTTGCAAAGCTGGAAATCGTCATTCCTCTTCTGAACGTGGTTGTCATGTTCAGTTTTCTGAATGCAGAGCAGGGGCTAACAATGAAATGGGCACCACTAAGACACTAAAACTTCTGGTAAACTGAATCTATCAGGGCTCAGTGCTGCTGTGAGAGGGCTGGGAAGGATGGGTTTCTTGGGAGCATCTTTTGGAAACAGTTGGGTGTGATCCTGGCCTGTCTCATGCTCTGAATCCTCATACAAAGTGTGCCCACTGTGGCCCTGGGCAGGCCAGCTCAGCCCCACTGTAGGGATGGGGTTGGGAAGACAGGAGCAGTGCTGAGTGGGTCTGTCCCCATGGTCTCCAGTGAGGCCTGCCAAGGGAGTTCAAGCTTCCTTGCCATAATATACTCAGAGCTGGCACTTTTTTCACCAGTCCATAGTCTTCCAGCCTCCTCCCATGGCAGGATCCACCCAGGCAGACACAAAGAGGATTTCTTGAAGGCTACAGCAGCCAGCAGCAGGCTACTCTGCCTCCTCACTGCCTGCAGGCAATGGGAATGCTCAGCAGTTCCCTGGGGAGGTTCTCCAAGGGCTGGAGAAACCCTCCTTGCACCTCTGCTCTGATATCAAATTTGAGGACAACCTGCTTCCTACCACCGGATGTTCAGCCAGCTCTCTCATAGGGAGGATCCTGAGCACTAGGGCTGCCTGTCACACTGTCCTCCAGCCCCAGAATAAGGCCCAGCCTTCCTGCCTCAGTTCCCCTTTTTGCAAAATTCCAGTAATTGTGGTGGACACCTCAAAGGGGAGGGAATTCAGAGAGATTAATGACCTTTTTGTAAAGTGCTTTGAATATGAATATTGCTATGGCTAGTAAGTGCTAACTATCAATTATTAAGTGGGAGTCAGGTTTCAGGAGCTTTATATCAGGGAAAGGTAAAGGAAGTGTAATAGCAGAAGACATGTAATGAAGCTCAGTACTGCCCCATAGCATTGGCTATGAAAAGCTAATATCCACAGTAAAATTCCAGCTCTGTAGCCTATGCAGAGTATTTTGCTCTGCTGCTATAATGATGACACTTAGAATTAGACCGACATAACCTAGAGAGCTCTGGGGACTCATCATCTCTGAGATTTCACTTAATTATTGGCAAACTCTGTCATTTAGTATCCCAAGCAGGCTGCGCTATGTATAACCAACACATCTAATTTGATTTCATCTTGAATTGCTCCTATGAGTGGTCTTGAATGGGACCACATCTGGTATCTTGGCAACGTCCCTTCTTCTCGTGGAGAGAGCTGTCCTTGAATCTATAAAATGGATCTCTTACAGCAGGGGGGTGAGTGTGCACGTGGGGGGGGAACCCTCTGGGAGCACACAAAGGGAGGCTTGGCTTACATGCACATTTGACACGTTTAGGTTTTTAATACTTTTTTTCCAGATAAATTATATCCATGAATCTTGGTGTAAATTTTTTTTTTTTTTTTTTTTGAGCTAGGGCAGTGGATTTAAGAAGCACTTAGGATACTTGATCCTTAATTGAAGCTTTCAAGAAGGAATTGGTTGATCGGTTGTATGGACAAAACATTATTGCTTTCCTCTTTGTGATATACAATTAGAAGGGAGGGTAGGGGATCAAGTGTACATTTCAAGGAGAAAAGCAAACTAATCATTAAAATATAGTCAGAAGGTGATTTTTCTGTGTAACTGAATGAAGTTCAGAATTCTGGCATGTAGGACATAAGGATCACTCAGCTTCCCACTAACTCAGGGTTTCTCTGTCCAAACAGCCCTCCCTCCTGGCAGCTGGCTTGTGAAGAGGAAAAATCACCCCCAATTTTCATCTACAGCATAGAAATGACAGACAATTCACAACTCCTTTCCTTCCTCACGGTTTTGGATCTTACAGTTTACATATGGATTAGCTCAGGTGAAGGAATGAGTGGTTTCCATAGAGGATATGTATTCTACTGTGCTCCTGGGGGAAATGTTCAGATAGAGAATATACATACATCCATCATATATATATATATATATATATATATATATATATATATGCAA
This sequence comes from Cettia cetti, assembly GCA_013401135.1. Lineage (NCBI taxonomy): Eukaryota > Metazoa > Chordata > Aves > Passeriformes > Sylviidae > Cettia > Cettia cetti. The sequence continues at coordinate 10,482 of VZUI01075703.1, forward strand.
CAGTTTCAGTAACTTCTCTCAATTTCTATTACTCTGTGATAAAATGACATTTTCCGAATTACAGGAACTTATCTGCCACTTAAGACTTGCTGTTTCCTTTTGCTACAGCAAACTTAAATCACTGCATTATCCTACTGGTCAATAAGACCTAATCCTGTAAAGCTGAAAGCACAAGGACTCTTGGTCTATGTTTCCAGAGGAGGAGTGTCTTCCACTCATTTGTGATCTAAACTGCCACAAAACTCTCCCTTTGTGTCACAAATTTAACATCCTTAGGAGTTATGGGTTAGAAGAAGTATGGTCCTTCCAGCTGTGAAAGACAGAGGCACATCAGGAAAAGCTCCGGACTACAATGAACTAACAGTTCAGGTTTCATTTTATGCTCTGTAACTCAGAAAGTGACACCTTTTTCAGTCTTCTCTTGGTCATTCTCAGACTACCAAGTTAAAGTTTCAGTAGGACTAAAACACAGATTAGAACTTTGAACATTACCAACTACTTGGTAACTTGGTGAACTATTTGCTTGACAAGCTCACACAGCTTTTTACTTTCCCACAGGAAGATCCAGTCTTTTCCTATTCAAAAGAAAGCTGTGGTCATTTCTTGCTTTAAAGACAGACCTTTTACCAGCATCTAGGATTGCAGAAACTGCTTATTTGCAATGATAGTGTCTATTTACTCCTTTACCTTGCTCAGTTCTCTCCAGCAGAGTGAAACCACAGTACCACGTGCACTGTGAATATACTGTGTTTGAGTGGTTAAAGTACATTCATCAGCTCTAATAAAGTGCTCAGTGCTTCCTGGATGTACAGGATATGAATCACATAATGTGAAGAAGATGACCACATAGCATCCTCATTACTGAGCTGGGTGAGCGCTCTGCTGCCTGCAGAGCAGCTGTGCTGGTGTGTTACTCTGCGCATTTCAACAGACTGAGCAAAGGGAGGGAGATGGGTGCAATCCTCTCCTCAGGCACACAGGAGTTAATTATGAAAAGGTGTGATTTTTGATGGGTATTTTCTTGTATAATTACATCCCTGAGTTAACATGGCTTTGTTCTGACTGTTCCTCCCTGTAACAGCATGGTTTCAAGTACAGAGTGATAATTGCTATTGATATTTTCACTTCAGGTTTGGTCAGATGGAGGAACTTCTATGACCTTCCAAATAAATGGCTAAAAAAACTGATGCTAACAACAGCAGATTTTGGGTGATTAATAAGGGGGGCAATGTTTGGAATCAGGATGGAGTTGGCAGTGTTGCTGGGAGATCTCCAAGTAACCCCACTGCAGCAGAGTTCCTGCAGCCTGAGAGGTACACTGAGTGGGACACTTGCAGTCCATGCACTGGTTCCACTACACTTTAACAAAGCTGGACTAACTAGCAAAGAAAACATTTATAAGCATCTATGAAAATAAGTAATGTCAGGATAAAACTGATCAGAACAAAGGGATTTGTGCCTATTTTAAAGTACAAGCAGATCTGCCTTTAATTGCTTTTTTAAAAACTTTTGCTCAACGTGGGTCTTTCTTCAATTTAGAGAATAAAATACAATTTTTGGTTACTTTTCGGTTCAAACCATTGCTGGCACTGTGCAATGGAACAATTTTTTAAAAAAAGTTCCAGGGCAGTCGTTTGATTAAAAAAATTGATGATTGCCAGACTAGTCAATCTCTTGGAGTCTCTGCCAGCCTTATGGTTCCATGATTTGACATCACTCTGGAGAAGTGTCTGCTCTCATTCCTATCTGTGTAGCTGCACTGTCTCCATTTTACTCACAGAAGAGATCTGGAGAGGCTGAAGTAGCTTGCCAAGAACCAAAAAGGGATCGGTGATCAAATCTGAGCAGAACTCAGCCTTCTTTTCTCCTCTGTATACCCAAAGAGCACGGCCTCTGACAGAACTGCTCAGCTCCTGGAGCTACCTCCTCTACAGACCTTGGTGCCTGATCCTTCCAGTCAAATGCCAATTCCACAAACAATGGTTTTCATTAATTTCTTTAGCATTCCTTCATTCTCCCTCCTCCTTCCCATCTTTTGCCTAATTCCATCTCTTCACACACCCACGACATCACCTGCACGCCTTCCCAGGCCTCCATTGCCACTCTGTTCTGCAGGTCAGTATCCCCATCACTTCATTCCCAATGGCTTTTGGGGTCACAGAAAGAGTGAACACATGTGCAGAGGTAGGAAGAAGAATTGTAGACATGTTTGATTTGTGGGAAAAGAAAAAAGGCTGAAGAAGAAGAAGACCCAGACTATGCTGGCCTTGCCTTAAACAGAAGTTTATGAAAACTCTCATGAAAGAATTTAACACAGAATAACCAGGAAATGCCAGGAACATTTCAGACTCCCTCCTCCCTGCCACCAACAGGTACAACATGCCAATGTATATGACACACTCATAGCCACAGGACTGCAGAGTTCCTACCCTTATTTAAATCAAACCTGCAACAACTCCTTAGTATTTGGCTTCCAAAAAAAATGAGGACTGTACAGTCATTTTGTCTGTCTGTTCCTTGTCTCAGTAATGTTTCAATTGGATGGCCAATTTCTGGCAAAATGTTTCAAAGCTATTAAGTTCCCACATGTTTCATGAAAGTGTCTGGACAGAAGATGAAAGTCTTTCCCATAAAAAGTTCTTATGCCTCATAACAAAGATCTGGAAGAGGACGTGTGGTTGCCCATCCTGCTCTGAGTTAGGCTCAAACATCTACATTTGCCTCAGTGAATGGTTTTTGAGTTTGAATCTCTTCTGGAAAGCCTCTAGCAAGGGGATACCTCATCACCCCAACCAACCCAGAACTGCCACCTAAGCTTTCCCTTCACATGCTGCTGTCACATCAGCTTGGTATGGAAGAGAGTTTCAGGGAAATGTTTAAAAAAAAAAAAAAAAAAAAAAGAAAATAGAAAAAGGAAAATTGTTTCTGGATAACAGTGGCAATGTCAGCTCTGTATCCTGATACAGATAACACAGCAGCTGTCTACAGAGGCAGATAATTTCAAAATTTAAAAGATTATTTAGAGAAATCAGTCCCAATAGTCCCATAAGCACAGAACAAAACACATCAGTGCTGGATGTTGCCAATTTGTTGCTGACAATGCTTTGTGTCACTACCCTCATTTAGGAACATGAGACAGAAACACACAGTCCTAATATCTACTTATCTCAAATAGCCTCTGCCCCCTGTTCATTTCATTTTTAGTATAAATCTACTCCACATGCCACATCCTTCTGTGAGAGCGAGGGACCTGGGGCTTAATGTGCACAAACATCACCCAGATGGAGCCCTCAGCCTTGAATGCAGGCCGGGCAGCATTACTGCAGTTGGAAATGCGGAGGTCGGAGCACACAGCCATCCCCATCCCATCCCCATCCCCATCCCATCCCCATCCCCATCCCATCCCCATCCCATCCCATCCCATCCCATCCCATCCCATCCCATCCCATCCCATCCCATCC
>VZUI01075708.1:0-112272 GCA_013401135.1 Cettia cetti
AAAAAAAACAAAAAAACAAAAAAACAAAAAAAAACAAAACAAAACAAAAAAAAAAAAACCAAAAAAAACAAGTCCAGGAGTTTTTTAAAAAATAAAATAGTAACTTATAAAAGAATATTAGGGAATGATGATTATGAAACAGAATTTCTGAAACTAAAAAAAATTAAAAAGAAAGTAAAAAATTCCTTTTCAAGCCTTTTTAGCCTTTCAGGCTAAATACTTTCTACTTCAACCTTCCCATCATCATCTTCATTCATAAACTTCTAACTAGCTGCAGGTTGATTAAAAAAAATCTGCTGGTGCGTGACAAGTTGAAAGTAGTACAACATGAAGGTTAAAAATTCAATGATTTTAATACAACCCCTGATTGAGGTAATTTACCATTCATACTATTTTCATTCAATACGAGTTGTCATTTTACCAGCCCATTCTTACATAGTTCAATAATGATAAGGTTAGCTTTGAAGTGATTCTTTTATGTTAATGACATTCTCCACATGTTGGGTCATACTTCAGGTTAAAGAACTGAAAATGTAAATGAATACCCATTAGGGTGGGTAATAGCTGATCATTAACTTTGTATTTTATTAGATCTGCCAACCTTACTCACTCTAATTAAAGGACAGTGATTTCTTTTTATCCCCCCAACACTACAAATGTACTATTTCAAAGTTAGATGCCTGTATTTTTGTAACATAAATTTAGTGGGTTTGCCTTTTTGCCTGAGTTTTTTTCCTAGTTTACATAACTATATTAATTAGCCATCTTACAGAATATTTTCATAGTAATTTAAGTAAACACATTCCAAATAATCTTATTCTCTTATTTTAGAAAGGAAGAAAGCTGCAGAGTGTGGCGATCTGTTGAAGCAAATGAAGGGGAAAAGCCTAAATATTGATGAAGTTAGTTCTATTCTTTTAAAAATCTGAAATTATGTTCTACTATTTAGTCACTTTCTAAAGGAATTAACCTGTGCCATTAACACTCCTTATGTAAATAACAGTTTACTTACAAGTTTCCATGCCTTCATCATCATCATCTGCTACAGGTTTATCGTAGGATTTGTCTATGGCAGCTCTGAAGCTTTCGTTGCAGCCTCGTCCTCGGATAATTCGTGGGCGTGGGCGGTGGAAAGGAATGTCACCATTCAGAGTCACCTCAGCAACGGCTGTCTGCAGACTTTCTAACGAGCTGGATTTCTTCAGACCTAATGAAGGCCCCACATCTCTGGTTGGGGAACCTTAGTGATTTAAGGAGGGGGGGGGGAAAGTAATTAGAATTAGTATTGAGAACAGCATGCTTGATTATGCATATCCATCCTGAAAGTCTTTGGGGACACACTTAACATTATTCACATCATCTCTCAATAATCTGTAGGGAATTCTCCACAGATTTGTTGGTCTCAGAAGCAAATGAGTATGTCAAGTCACAGTCAACGAAACCGACAATGTTAGCAATGTCTGGCTTTTCAAATCAGTGAAGAGAGACCAACATTGCATTATTTTACACAATTTAAATTATAAAGAAATCACAGGGCTCTAAAAACTTAGCTCATACAACCAGCAGAGATGCATATCTAACGGCATCTAACAAAACAATTAACTATTTTTGGTTTGAGAAGAATATTTCCTCTGTACTAGCAACTGATGAACAGAGTAAATTATGAATCCAACCATGTTTAGTATAGCAGTCTTGCAAAGCAGCCAGACCTCTGGCTTCAAGAAGCATGTTGTTTGTCTGAGTTTTAAAGATTTGCATAAAATTGCTAACAGTTTCATCATTAAATGTTTCTGAGAAGTATCGGCTGACTTGCTCAGATTTTGTGAAATTGCTTAACAATAATCTACAGAAAGAACCCAATAAAATGGGCAATACCAGTTATACAGCTCTTATCACTGCAGCATATCCAGAGATGTGCCAAGGACGCCTCAGGCAGTGTTCTGCAAAAGCCTTTCTCCGTGAGGACTTCACTTCTCAGGTTTGTGGGTTAAATGTATAGCCTTTGTTCTTAGACAATCACTCGCACTGCAAACCACCTCACAACTGCACAACTAGATCTCATACTAAAGTTAAAACTGGGAAGAATCTTTCAGGGAAAAAACCCCCACCACATTTTATTGATGTTATTCAAAAGTGCAAATACAGTCTTAGCTAGATTTTCCACAGGACTTGGGACTAGAAAGATGAGGTGGGACAACATAATTATGGCTACATTTCCTGAAATTATGAGACCAGAGCCCTCGCCTATAATATAAAATTCATATATTTTCTCTATTGAAAGGGAGCACAAAAAAGAATTGTTGTGGCACCACAACAGTCCCAGGTGGTAGGTTGTTATCCAGTTGACATCAGTATCCTTATCTGGCAGAAATAAATTTCACACCACCACTGAGAGCCAGAGCCAAGGCTTGAGTCCCCAGGAATACCAAAACTACAAACAGTACATTAGTAAGCATAGGTGTGAATAAAGGTGCAGTAATGGAAAACTACTTCTTTTCAGCATTTATCTCAGAATAATTCCAAGTTCTGAAGATGATCCCTATTCTGGTAGATATTAGGAGACAGAAGGGAGACAGCATCTGCCACTGCTCTTTATGAAAGGTATGTGTAGTTACCTTAAATTGAGGTAAACTGCTACTGCACTACTAAAACTATTCAGTATTAGCAAGGGAGGAAAGGGGGTTGTTTGTCCCCACAGAAGAGATGCTGAATAGCAGCATGGCAAATTTTCTCCACATCATTTGTTACCTTGTTATGAGATGAAGCAAGGCAGCGAATGCTATCATTTTCTATTTAGCTATTAAAAGTCTGAGAAATTGCATTAAATTGAAATCCCTCAGATCAAATAAATTCAAACAGCAGCTGTCAAAGTATTTCCCTTCAGCTGCCCTACTGGTAAGATTAACTTGCAAACAGAAACAAACCAAAAATCTACCCACCCGGGTCTACACAACTCCTGCAGTTCAGTTCCCACAGCAGTCTGTAGTCCTGCTGCTTGGATCCTTGGTCAGAAATAAATGCACCCCAACAAATGAGAAATTTTATCTGCATGAATTCCCACCCCCTAGAAGAAGCAACCCTCTCACACATAGCCTGTACTTATTAGAGGGCTGAGGGTTGTGAGGATGGCTGGGGGCAGAGCACAGGGCCAGCTGGGACCTGGGAGGGTTGGTGGCTTCCCAGCTGTGCAAACAAGCTGCAGTGTGGAATCACCAAACTTCTGAAAATGGCCCAAAGGCTAAGGCGAGCGTTTTACAGCATGTTCTCTCTGCCAAGTAAAAGCACTCTAGATTGTGGCCTATAAAACTGTCCACTTTTGAGTCCATTGTCAAATCTGCTATTCTGCCACTAATGCCTACAGTACACAAGAAATGAGACTATTTTGCTTCTTTTACTTTTCAAGATTGTATTTTTTTTAAATTGTCTATGAGACAGAAAAAAAAAATGAATGCAACATCTTGGAGGAAAAAAAAGAGGAAATGGGACAGTCATATATAAACCAGCTGTTTGACAGATCCAATTTCATATACAAAAGGAAAGGGTGTCCTCTTACATAGCAGCTTACTGTAAACTTCCTTATTCCACATTCTGTTTTGCAACCTTCCATATGAAATGCTTATATATCTCTTCCTAATTACTGAGTGGCTCTTTTTGTAAACAGTAATTATAAAGAAGGCATTTATGTGCCATTTGTGTTCATAAAGAACATTAAAAAAAGTTCCATTTCCTGACACCCAATACAGACCTTTGTGAGAACTGTATTTATGTAAGTTGTGTTTTCCCAAAGGATATCCCATCTGGGATATGACCTAATGTTGAGTACTGTAAAACTAATAATGGATTACATAAATGATAAGAATATTTATTGAACTTGGGTGACCATGAACACAAATGTGAACAGGTTGCAGAATCTGAAATGGGGAAATCTCCTTTCATAAGCAATTTTATTAGTGTAATCATAGCCATGTATATTTTAATACCTTCACTATCTTCTATGGCTACTTCGCAGCAAATCTACTATTCTCAAAATATACAGTTAGGTGTCCCTGTAAATTGTGTATTAAGAATTTATTACTAGAATTCACCAGTCAGAAAGTGAGTTGTTTACCCATAATCTGGTAAAAACAGCAAAGTTTCTCTAAAATGGATTCTGTTTAAAATTTATGAGCCACATCAAAACACTGTTTTTTAAATACAAAAATGTCAGCATTTTCTTCCAGCCTTTACAGCATTGGTGGTAATCATCAGAAGCGTTATCTGCTCAGAATGAGTTCTACTTCTATTTTGACATCAGAATTTAAAGTAGAAAAAAGAGAGGAAAAGACGCATCTACCTAAAGCATATTTATATGACTGAGGATGAAAGAGATTTTTTTATCATTTTTAAAATTTGAAGTTTATCAAAATCTCTCTTTCCAACGATTTTCTTAACAAATATCCTTTGAGGTAGATTCATCCCTCTGTATCTCAGCAGTCCTGCTGTGACTGCCACCAAGCATCGTCCTCTCAGCTCGGCAGCGCCCACACCCTGTCCATCTCCCAAAGGCTTTGTGACCTGCCAAGCACAGCCCCTGCCCAGCACACATGCACCTCCACTCTCTGTGTCCCCAGGTGGCCAGGGCTTGGGGACAAGGGCCAAGCCCTGCCCACCCAGCCATGCAGCCACCCCTTGTTCATGCATGACTGCACAGGTGCCTCTCCCAGGGCACAGACACCTATGAGACAATGAATACACAGACATCACATGAAGCCTGTGTGCTGCTCCCTATCCCAAGTCCTTTGTTTCTCCCTTGTGCTGACACTGTTTAACAAGTCACTGTGCCTTCCCTTATCTCACCCTAAGGTAATTATTTATACAGTGACACAAATTCGCTTGGGCGATTTGCAAAGGCAAAGCCCATGGTGTCAAGGGATATATGATGTTTTCTCCAGTGGCTAATTTTTGTCTATAAAGCAAATTTTTCATCAGCACATTCTTTTAAACCATTTTAAATGACCTTTTTTTTTTCTTTCTGAAATATTATTTTTATGAGCTGTCAAGCCAAATGCTACCTGCAACTGATGCCAAAAACTTCTCTGGATTTCATTAAACCAGTTTTGCAAAGGCATAAAGTCTACTTTCTAAACACTTTCTTGAAGGACATTATCAGTGAGTTTATTTACTTAGTAACATCTGCTCCGTTACATTTGATAAATTTTTCCATTTCTAATTCATTTCAGACACTAAGAGATTAACACTTCATCTGGGAAGGCAGGGGAGGAATAAACCAAGAAACTGCATCAAAACCAGTGCCATTCTGATTCCATTTAATAAAAGTTTAATTTAAAAAGCATTGTGTAAAAATAAATAAATAAATAATTTTAATAAATGTTATTTGATTTTTTTCTTTTTCATTTTCATAACATGCACATGGAAAAATAACCACCTAGAGCTATAGGGTGCCTGGGACTCTATAAATGAGCCATGCTCAATTGCTACTGAATATACTTCTAACCTCTAGGATGAACTGTAAACACTGCAAGGATTAGGTACTTCAAGTGAACTATAGAAAGAAAAATAATTAAAAAACTATTACAGTAACTAGGACTGGAGAGTCCTGTGCTCTCCTTTTCAGCCAATGCCATTAAATCCAACTGTGACAGTAACAGGGTTTGTTTTTTATCTTTTCTAAAGTAAATACATGTTGAAGTTTTCTGGCTTCTAGAGTTCATTAAAGCATAGTTCACCACATATTTGAAGCTTTTTTTTTTTTCTTAGAACCAGACAATTTTTAAGCTAAACTACAGTAAGTGGTTTGTTTAACAGTGACATCCATTTTCAGTAATGGGAGATACCAAGTGTTTATATACAAAACCTGGTTAAAAGCACGGAAGATAAATTAAAAAAATAAGTACAGCAAAAGGTGTTCTTTTCCAGCCATTGAAAAAATTTTCCAGCACATTTGCTTGCACAAAATATGTAACTGCCTAGTCCAGATGGCATGGTCATGTTCTTTCACTCAAATTGTCCAACTAGTCTCTTTTTCTGGAATTTAATCCAGGTGTTATACATAAAGGAAAACTACACTCAGTTCATATCACCCTCTACTGATATCACCATTATGCACTTTTAAGCCTAAGGATTGTATTTTACTAAAACACACGGGTTTTACACCATTCCAGTCATATCCCATTGAACTACGCAGGTTAACAAGAAAATGACAAATAATTTACAATACTTTTGAGTTTGGTCTTTAACTTGTTTTAATGTGAATAATGCTCAGAGGTGAAGGCAGTTCCTAAGCATTAATTATTACCACAATCATGAACACAATTCATACATTCACACTCTGATGGCTTTAATCCTCCAAAACATTCATACATTTTGATTTTGTTTACTCATTCTGTTCTTGTAAAGCTGCAAGTCTGTGGCCATATTCTGCAATGTTTTAAAAGCTAAAAGACCTATCTGTTCAAATAAAAATTATAATTTTATCACTTGATTACTTACACCTTTTCAGTACTCCTATTCATGTTATACAGTCCACTTAAACAGAGATGCAGTTGTGAATTAGCAAATGTAAATTCTGTATGGAATGCACTACTCCTCAACTCATGCTAAAATAAGTAATATTTTCAGGTTAAAAAGGTGAATTGTTCCTAATTAGAGCTAAGTAATGTTTTGGTGTCCTCTGGATCTAGCCTAATTAAAATAGCATTCCATAGGTCAAAAGCTAACTTATATTAATAAATCATAAAGGTCCATAATTGCAGTTGATGCATTATTTTAATTACTAATAAAAAATATGCCTTGAAAGCTATTTCTCATTATCATTTTGTGAAACATTACAATGAATGGTATGTGGAAAAGATTCTATTTACTATTCTTGTGCTCTCTTACGATGCTCACGTTTCAGCTCCAAAAGCAAATCAACTTGCACAAATGATTTTCAACTCAAAGCACAACATGTATCTGATGACCACTTAAGGCAAAGGCAGCAGTTTTCTAATTAAAATAATTATTTTCAAGCACTGTGTTAGCATTGTAATAGCCAAACACTCGACTCTAGAAATCATCTCTCTGTGCACTGCAGTTTGAAGCTAGAAGATTTTCCAAGATTTTTTTTGAAAGGACAAAAAACCCCAAACAACTGTGAATATTTAAGAGTTTAAGGTCTAGAAACAGGTGTCTGCCTACAATCACATGCATGACCTGGCTAAATATACTACTCTAGATACTTATCTCTATAGAAAAAAATTTCTTTTTCTGTATGACTTGATTATTCACAATAGAAAGCAGCCATGCAAGTACTGGAATATTCATGTTTTCATGCAATTTGACTGGCAGTTCTGTAATTGTGGTAAGCTGCTTTGACCAAGGTTTCTATAGCAACAGCCTTACTGTCAATTCTTACCTGTTTTCTGGTCATCCATTGTACTGAGCTTAGTCTCGTCAGCTACTGTTAAAAGGTAAATGCATAACGGTTAGCCCAGTTAGTGCTCATGCCCCACATGCACTCAACATTCCTTCTGGTTTGCATATTTTCTTGTCAAGTTAGGGGACCTTAGAAATGTCCTACTTCATGCAAATAAACTGCAAGAGTAAGCAAACATTCTGGGTAGAAGTGGCAGCAAACTAGTAACCTTCATGCAGTGTCAGTCATGTTCACATCACAGGCAGGTACAATGTGTTATTGACACGTTAGCACACAGCAACTAGTCAAGACAAGTCAACACCTCCAACCTGACTGTAGCCTGGGGAAATTTGTGAATTGGGGATTGCAGGCAAGACATCCACAACTATTGTAAAGGAGGGAATTGCATTATATTTTATTATTCTGAGTAGGGGATTCTGTGTGTTTAAACCATCAAAACTCACTGTTTGAGGTTACTAGAGTCTGCACTTCAGAATCTAAATTCAGTGGCAGAAAAATTGATAGGCTTGTTAGCAATTACTTATTCTCGCTTGGTTTATCAGTTAAAATGATCACTGTGATTCCCTGTCTTAGCTGCTGCTACTTTATAGGGCTTTTGATATAAATATTAAAACTTGGGTTTCAAACAGATGTCAGACTAGGTCCCATTTTCTAATTCTGAATTCATCTACAAAATGAGAGACTATAAAGGACCTTTAAGGCTAACTGCATTATAATCATGGACTGAGAATAAACCCGGTTACGCAGAATCATGTGGTACAGTTTTACACAATTATTCTACACGGATTGGTAAATGCATTTTTCACCCTCATTTCAATAAATACTGTTTACTGTGTTTAGGTATAACCAGATATCCAGAGGGGTATGATATTTGAATGTATGGACATTTACAAACAAACAATACCCAGGCCACTTGTCCATTCCATTTAGTACTTATGACCCACAAGTAGACATTATGTGCAGTACTACTGCACATACACAATCTGTTTGGAATTATAAAATCTATATACTTACAACATGAAAATCAGGTTCAAATTTAAAAAAAAATTAAAAAAACATCACTCACTACCTAGATCCATGCTTTTGGATTTTCGTGTTTTAACAAACTCCAACTGACTGGCATCTGAAAATTGCTTTGTACGCTTTTCTGACATGCTCTGGCGTCCAAAACCCTCTCGCTGGAAGGCAAGTACTGGATCAACATCTGGACTAAGAGTGCTGTAGGAAGGGAAAAAAATCATGCGAACATTTATCAAGATCATGCAACCTTTCACTCTTCAGAGAAAATCATTTATTTAGCACGTGACTTCTATCAAAGATTAAATGCAGTTTTAAATACTCCACTGCAAGTATTCAGTTACACACACAATGGATTTATTTTACTGCATTAAGCAAGTCTAGTTAAAAAGTACCAAGAATTTCACTTACAGTTTTAACAAAAGATATACACATCTGGTGCACTATACATATTCTATCAGAACATAAAGTCCAACACAGGAATAATTTGTGGGAGAATAAAACAGTTCTTTTTTCTTCCTGAAAAACAAATTAATTCTAATGATAGAAAGTTACCTGGTTTGTCTTTATCAGAATACGTTTTTAGTAAAGCATAAATAGAAACTGCCCTGCCTAAAGCCCAAGAGCTTTAAACTTCTTAATTAAAAAACTTTGCCTTAAAATTTCTCTCCATATGTGAAATTTCTTGTAGATTTTTCACAGCTTCTCCTGCTTTTAGGCTGGTTATGACAAACGATGATATATTCACTCATTGCATCCCCACAGAGCAAGTATTTGCCACAATGGATCCACCACCAAATCAGAAATAGGGAGAACTGTATTTGGTATTTGTTTCTTCTGCAGGTTTCTAAAGTGATCTCAGCTCAGCAAGTCAGGTTTCCAGTGAGCTGCCTCAGAAAAATGCTGAAGATAAATTTATTAATGGTGCTCAAATGCTGGCAGAATTGTGAGTGCAAGAATGCAGGCAAAATCTGGTGTGCAAGCTAAAAACATTTTTTTCAAAAGGAGAGATTGCGTACTGCTAATAAACAATATGGAAGGAAATTCACAGAAAGATCTTCTGGCTCCTAGAAAAAGGAATAGTAAATAGATCTCTACTTCAGCTGGCCCAAAGGGAAAACAAAAGCATAAAATACTGAAAAATCAGTATTTTGAAACATTGTTATCTATCCTATAGGTATATGATTCCTCAAAATCCCCTCTTTGAATATTGTTGTACTTCAAGATTAAAAAAAAAGTTAAATATTTAGTCACTGAGATCTCTAAATGGATCTCTAAATGCCACTCAAGATATTGTGCTTAGTACCATCTAACTGTTTGGTACCATGTTTCTAAAGAACTATTTTTAGTGTAAGGGTTAAGTATAATACACCTCTCATTCCTAATGAGAAACAGGCAAATAGTGAATTTCTGCAAAAAACAACTTATACTTTTAAATTCTGTAACATGCATATGTTTATGTATGGCATGTACTCTAAATTACAGAAGTATCTTTGATCAAAAAACACCTGGGTATTAGGCAAAACAGTGAAAAAAAAATGAAGGAAAAGTGTCCAAAGGCATAAAGTACTACAAAGAATGAAAATCACTGTCATCATTACCAGGCAGCCAAAAAGAAATTCAGCCTGGTAATGGCAGATTTACAAATAATAAGATATGTGCTTATGACAGGCATATAATACTTCAGTGTGAGCAGGATCAGAGCTTATGTGAATAAAGGCAATGTCAAGTGCCTTTTGACTTTAATGTTTCTGGCTCAGGCTCATAATGTTTTACATTTAATTACTGCAACTATTTCAGAGATGTCTGCGCAATTTAGCAATGTTCTCAAGCATATGCTTAAAAGCTCTGATGAATCAGAGATCAAACTCAAAAATAACTATTTAGTCCTAACATTGACTCCCACAAACTAGGGAAAAAATTATCTCCACATGATAGAAAGATAAAACGGACAAGGCCAATATGCACTTCCAGCATTTACAGCAGTGCAACATGTAGCTGAGTAAGAACCACCTAAATCTGAAAACGTCCTCCAAAGTGACTCAAACTGAACTTACAGGGTTTCAACACCTTTCATAATCAGATCATAACTGACTTTCCCAAGGCCACACAGAAGTTTCTGGCTCCCTGCTAGTCAGCCCTGTCTCTGAAGGCCAGAAAAATGTGGTTTTACTAAGTGAGATTTTTTTTTCAGCAACATCTGTTAGCACAGGCTCATGTGTGTTAAAATGACTGGCTTCATCTTGCTGAACAAAATGTATCCTGTGACACTTTCTTCAAAAAAGGTGAACTTATAAAATTATTTGTTTTGGCTGTATGCTTCTTTTTTCACACAAACTTGCTTTGATCTGCCTATATAAAACTTCTGGTAGAACACAATATCATTTCCATGTAAACACAGCACACACTTATATATTGAAGTCCTCAGAACAGACTAGAACTCCAGTGTCAAATATAACTTGAAAAGGACACCACTGGTGCCAGAGAGAGCAGTATGGTCTGGACATGGCATCAGCAACTGGGAATTTGGGTGGCTGGAACCCAGCGTTTCCACTGACACCACTTTTTAGAGACTTTCTTTCTGCTTCCCTAACCTGCCCTTGCCACACCTCCCTTCCATACATACTTATTAAGAAATTATTATTACATGTTTGCATAGTATCCTGCAAGCTAAAGGTGCTACTTAGAACCTTTGAGCCTTATGTGGAGCTCTGAATTTTCACGTCTTGTTGGATTTCTGCCATTAATGATCCATGAGTGTGTTTTAGCAATTAAGGAAGGAGTGGCTCACAGGATGTATGTACTTTGTCTAAAAGTATTCAAAAGTCCTCATGAAGAGCCACAACTGCAAAAGCCAATGAGCACAGAGGAGGAACTAATGCCCCTAAAAATGCCTCATTTTAATATTTTTCAACTACATCAATAAAAGACAGAGGTGACTCTAGTGCAAGTCATTAAGCAATGCCAAATGCAATTTACTATATTCTAGAATACTTAACAAATAAGATTTCTGGAATGACAGCTGATCCTTAAAAGAATGTAACCGTCTTCTGACCCTCAATGTTATTAAAATTCCATTTATTAATCCTGTCTTATTGCCCCTTTGTTTTCATAACATTTTCATCAAGGATTAGGGAGATATTGTGAGGCTGAAAAAGCTTACATTTTCTTCTGTGATTCAGAACAGCTGCCATTCTTGTTTGGATAACCCTTCATCCATATTCTTAGTTTTACCCTTTGTGCCTTCCAGCAAAATCATATAATGCACCTTCGTTTTACAAGTCTTCTTTCATCCATTAGCAACAGGAAATTATAGCAACAATCTAATTCCATTGCTATTTACTTTTTTCTACAAATAAAATACATTAGATACTAAAGCATGACACTGATCTAACTCTTTTAAGTGCCATTGTATCTGAAGACCTTCAGTTTCTCATACCCATGCTTCAAATTTTTTGGAGTGTGATCAATTCTACAATATCTAATTCCTGTTTTCTTTACTGTTACTTCATTTACTGAGAAGTGTATGAATAGCAAGACACACTGCAGAAGTCAATGTAAAAGCATCTGCAGTTTTCAGACGGGCTTTAACTTCATAGGATTTTGCTCACATTCAGCTAAAAATACTCCCTCAAAAATAAGCTATTATGTACAGGCTTGAGTACTATTCTGTTTAAATGGCTCAGATTCTCAGCTCTAAAAGCTTTTACAAAAGGCAAATGGACTTTTCATGAACCCAGATTACAGGTTTCACTTGTCCATAAAGAAGAACTGCAACATCAAAAAAAAAAAAAAAAAAAAAAAAAAAAAAAAAAAAAAAAAAAAAAAAAAAAAAAAAAAGAGAATGAAAAAATTACATTTTCTTACAATCATTAAAACAGAGCTTAAAATGCAGACTTCAGTTCCTGGATATAAGATGAAATAAACTAGTTTAAAGCAGAGAAGAAGCTGACAGGTGCATATCAGCCAGCAGGTGCTATTGCTGTTTTATTAAGATATTGCTGACACATTCATAACAGGCTCAAGAGACAAGAAAAATAAGAAAATTCATGTACTTCACACCATTTGTGGTAATTATCTAGCTTCAAGAAGTAGCAGCGTGCAGAGGTGGGCTTTTATTTTGCTATTACTATAGATAATTACAGGACTTGTAAATTAAATCTTAGATCTGTATTAATTGTACTAACTAAGCAATAAACAGTATTTCTTTGCCAGGAACTTAAGCAAGTCAATAATGGAGCTCCAATGCATTTCTCATTAAGGCTCTTATGTTAAAATGTGGTAAAGTACTCGGAGAGTCAACGTAAGACTGACAAAAATTATTTTAACTGTGGATTAAAGATATAAAGTTACTTTCCATAGTTTTAAATGTGGAACTGTTACTTTCCATAATTTTAAATGTGGAACTGTTACTTTCTGCATATTTAAATGTAGAGCTATTAGAGAACATGGTCCTTGCAAACCATCTAACAAAACGAACAGTAGTTCTTCGCACATAATGAAGAAATCTTAACAAGCTCTTTTTGCACAAGCATTAACATAGAGGCAAAACAAAGAGCTTTGACCTCTAAGTAGATTTAAAAGATTAGTACGTTATTAGGAAAAGCAAGGAAGGATACAGAAGTATTGAGATGCTCCTAGATGTACAATGGAATATAAAAGTAAAATCTTTGTTTTATAAACTTTGAAATATTTACAGTGAAGTTTATAAATTACAGTGAGGTTTATAAATTACAATTTCCAATCAGTCTTCCATCTTTCATAAACCCAAGTATTTAAATTTTGCTAAGTTATTTTTTTACAAAAGCTAGGTCATTTAGCAATTAAATTAAAATTAGATCATCAAAATAACACAGCTAGGTACTAAGTAACACTCCCACAAATATGCTTTAACACAGCACAAAACAGTCACCAGAAATATTTGTACAGACTTCCTCCCTGAAACAGGGACAATTACCAGTTTGAAAATAGTAAAATCCAAATGTGACAAAAAGAAATTAATATTAGCAGTAGCCAAAAACGTAACTAAAGGAAAAGATGCAACTATAGCTTTCTCTTTTTTCATTCCACTAAACCATGCTCTTACCAATCTGTTGACTCATTAATTGCAGCTTTAGCCCATCCACCAGCATCAACAGTGCCAAACCCCACATCATCATGGGAACTGGAGGATGACTGGTCAGAGAGATGAGGAGGAAGGACCGACAACCTGTCATCTTCAATAATGACAGTGTCATCCTGTGGCATGTTCACTGTTGGAGACAGCTGATATTTACCTGGAAAAAGGGAGAAAAAAATCCAAAACTAAATAATGGCAGCGTGCAGAGAGTGCCTTGAAAAATATTTCATCACAGATATTAAAAGGTTATGTCAAACTGCAGTGCTACTGATAAGAGTGACACAATGCAGATAATAAAATTAACTATGTCTCACTTTGTACCCATCTTTCTATGCAGAGGTCTGAAAAGTGATGCACACCAGTTGTTTCTGTGGCCTACTGCCACAGAAGGGTTGAGGTTTGGAAGAGACCTCTCTCCTGGTCCAACCCTTTCCACTAATGCAGAGACACTTACAGCCATGTACCCCAAACAAATTGCTTCTGTACAACCTCCCTGAGCACCCTGTGCCAGAGCATGGTCACCCTCACACTGAAGGTGTTTCTAGATGTTCAGGGGGAACCTCCGTGTTTCTGTCTGTGCCCACAGTCTCATGTCCTGGCTGAGGAACTGCTCAAAAGCACCTCTCCCAGAAGACATTATTTTCCCTTGTATCACCTTATTTGGTAGAAACAAAGAATGTGTTCCACAAGGACTAACAGAAACCATCACTTCTCCTGATCAGTCCGGCCCTCATGAAATGAGAAATTGTTCAAGTGATGCTGGGAAATAGACACGCAAAATTTGGAGAAAAAAATTACAAAATTCTATTATCAACAAATCCAAGTAAATTTTAACACTTTTGTTAAAACACTTAAACAAGGACCATGACAATACATGATAGGGACTATAACAAGACTCAACACTTGTTGAGTGGCTCAGTGGCAGACTTCATCAGGTAAATTTGTGAGAGTACCAGTTAAAAGATAGTATGATCTCACTAAAACAATTAGTAAAATTGTCACATCTCATGATAAGAAACACACTAGCTTAATCAACTATTAATCTGACAACAAACTGAAAATCATTCTAAAACTATGATGTATCAGAGTAATGTATAGCAAAACTTCTGTTTTCGTAACTTAATCTTCTTCTATGGACACATCAATTATTTCCACTCTTTACTTTCACTGTAGATATGGAAAAAATGTGAATAATTAGGGGAAAATAAAGTTTTCATCTTTTCCATAAAGGCTTCAGCTACCATCACTACCTTTGCACACCATTATTAATAAACAAACAAACAATCAAACAAACAATCAATCAATCAATCAAACAAACAAACAAACAAACCCGCCCCTATTTGTAAAGTGGTAGCTGAAATTCTCACTGCACTAGATAATATATATAGTAACCTTTCCAAAGAGGGGAGAACTGGCTTCAAAAGGGATCATTAAAGAAGGCTGAAAAAGAGGCTGGAAGAAAAAGGTACTGCATGGTGAACACCTCATCACTGTCAAACTGAAATAAATGTATGCAGTTTGTATAACAGCTGATTCTGCCCAGCAATAGCTCCTTTGATGGACAGGTTAATGTCTAGCCTGGTAATGTACTTCTTTCCAAACATAATGCCTACAAGACTGTTAACTCTGTAGTTAATAACGTCTCCAAAGAATTGATTGTGAAAAGGTATAACCTTATGGCATTCGGCAGATTGAACTTCCCATTTCAGAGGCTACAGTAACACTTCTAACACTTTTCACTACCCTTCTTTATATCTGACAAGGGTGAAGACTGACATTTTAATAGTTGCTTTGAAATTTAGGAGAAAACCCATCTGATATGTCTATGCTTTTCATTGCAGATGAAGCTAAAAACAGGTAAAAGGCTTCACCTCCAGCAGATGGTTGGACAAACCTCAGCATTGGACTCAATACATCCTTTGTAGAGAACTCAGCTGAAGTGGACAGAAAATACCCCTGGAGAATTAATTCCACAAGTGTTGTGAGAAACCTTACAAGGCAACATCAAAGAAACTTCAAACCCAGTAATCTTCAGTACATTTGACTGATCTACAAATCTCAGGCTTTGCTCAACCTGTCTACAAACCTCTTCAAGAAAATAATTTTCCCTCAGGCTAGAAAAGTGCTATTTAGACTCCGTGAAATTTAGACTCCGACTACACTTCAAGTCCAGTTTTGCACATATTAATTCAACTTCAGTGAGGTAATCTGTAATAACATAAAGCATTTCAGACACTGTACTAAGCAAGGTAAAACATTCTCCCTTTCAAATGTTTCTCATCTCAGGACAATGATGCTCAAATTTCTTGGACAAATTACCAATCTAAAGAAGCACAGCCTGAGGACCACAGTGATTGGGTAAGAAGGGTTCCCATCTGTCTGTGAAGAAAAAGAAGCCTCAGAGCTCCAGCACCAAATGGCTGGTCTCCAGGTCTATGAGGATTTTCATCCTACAAGCAAAAACATGCCAAGCAGCATATTTCAAAAATATTATACACTTTCAAACCTATTATACACCTATAATACATCAGAAAATAGTTTGTACCTGAATTAAACCACCAGCATAAAGCACTCAAAAAACCCCCTGAGTACACACAGTACGTAGTATGAATAACAGGTTTATTCATGAAGAACTAAACTATTCCAGGTCCTTTCAAATCTTGAAATTGCCTGAAGTTTGGTTCATATGTTTGCCGGGATAACTTGGTTCCCATACTGACACTGCATTGTCATGGAACTCTTTCTGGCTTAATTCTTGTGCTTTTGCTGTTGTTTTTTCTTTGAAGGATGGTCTACAAAATCTGTTAAACACTCTCACCGTATGTTCAAAACCCACTATTACCTTATGAATGACTCATGAGCATGTTGATACTGTGGGATTCAGACCAATAGTACAACAAATGCCTGGAGAATGACTAACAACAGAAATTTATCCACTGTGTGCAGGCCTTGGATTTCAAGAAATTGCTGAAATCTGTCAAACATTGTAGAAGAGCACCACATTTTGATGACATTCCTGGCCAAGGAACTACATTCTGATTGTAAAGGGTTATTTTCATTTCACTGACACACACACTCTACATCTCTAGCTAATTTTTCTGTCAGCAGTGCTTCCTCTTGATTCTGTCCTTAAGACAGCAATTATTTATGTAGAGAACAGAGTGTTTCCTGTTGGGTAGGAACCACTAAATTTTACAAAGTTCTGGGGGATCCTTCAGGATGAAAAGCAGATTCTGTGCAAGTGATTGTTATTCTGTATACCCTCAGATAAATGACTTCTATTTAGTCACCATTAGCAACAAAACCCACTGCATTCATAAGAAAAATATCAGCAACTATAAGAAGGAGATGAAAGAGGACTTTGTACTAAGCTGTTTGTTGAATAACTTATATAGACAGCAACTCTGTATTTGTGTATTGCAAAACAGTGCATGATTTACAAGAATGGTATGGCAGAAGAAGACTTGAATTTTCAATTTTCAGTTATAGAGCCATGCAAACCAGCGTAACACAGCTGTTATTCTGAATAACATGCACCCTGGAATTATTAAAATAAATAAATATAAGGGTTAATTACAGCCATCTAATTCTTAACCGACCCAATTTGTATAAATAAAATATCCCATCTCCTCCAAACCAAAAGTATTCCCTGAATACAGAAAGCTGTATCTTTTCTCCATCAGAAACTTTCAGTGAAATATTATCAAATGAAAAAGCATAAGACAATACATAATAGCAATAAGCACCTGGAAAAGTAGATCAACATGAGAATCATCAGAAACATGAAAAGATTCATGTAGCCTTATTGCAGTAAGCAAGCATTATTTTACATAATTTGAATCACATCCTAAAGTTGGTATTTTATTCCCACTCTCACAGCAAGGTTCTGACAGCCAGTTCTTGCTTGCCAGTTATGAAAGAGTAAGGAAATTGTCTTAAATACCTTTCCTGAAATTACATTAATGGTATTTAAAAGAACAAAACACTCTTAAAATCTTTGTTCCAACTTTAAGCAATAGCTGAAACAAGCAGGCATTTTCCAGATTTTCAGATTGTTACTTTTGAATAGTCTAAATTAGGAAGGAAGAAAACTCAAACCCATCCAAGAGCAAAGGCAGCAGGAAGACCTTCATCCGTGAAAACAAACTGTCATCACCTCACTAAAAAGTACCGAGGTTTACACAGTTAAATCCATTGGGGGGTAAATTAAAAGACATCAGATAATTCAGAGAGCTCATCAGAGGGCTTCTTGATATGGGTAGAGCACTCAAGAGAAGCAGCACTGCATAAAGCACTCTTTTGGGCTTGTTTTCATGGGCAGGACTGGTGTGAGAAGGTACAGACCTCCAGTGTACTTCAGCCAGATTGTTCTTAGGACTAATGCTTGCTTTGAGGCCAATTTTCAAGAGAGGTGTTGTGTAACACCACACAAACATTCTCAGGAAAATAAAAAAAAGCCCTGCTTTTTTTCTCATTACCAATGCCAAGAAAGACAGGGATTCCACTGCATAAAAAGTGACTGAGTCTTAAAAATGTTATTCTGAAACAAGCAACTGTACCTCTCTCTCCCAACATGCAATACCTCCCTATTGTGTGACACTGCAAGAAAACCTTCATGTGAAAGATGATGAACACTGCATTTTTAGTTTAGTGGTACAGATTAATTCAGAAAAAACAGTCTATTAGAAAACTGACCATTCCCCAAAAACTGGGTTTAAACATCACAGGTCTGTGAAGATGCTGTGATTGCAGAAGAGAACAGTCCAATCCAACAGAAAGACCAGCTTTTAGTGACACGTCACTAGATCACATTTATTATGAGGTTCAGGCACAATTAGATTTTGCACTAATGTGTTCCCACTAAAGATTCAATGGATTAAAGTCACAACCAACCAATTTTCTACACAGTTCTCCCTGAAAACAAATCAGAAAAACAATGATTCACAGGAAATCAAAATATTAACTTCAGGTTATAAGAAACTTAGAAAATGAAGGATAGGGGTGTTTTGTTCTGCCTATGTATAGAGGCAAAGGCACAATGAAAAGATATCTAAAAGTATTAGATGTTAACAGCTTTGAAATTTTTTTAATATATAATAAATACATATATTTTATATATATTATATACATATATAATATACATATCTATCATACTTTTAGATATCTTTGTTACAATGCAAAGGTATCTAAAAGAATTAGATGTTAACAGCTTTGGAATTATTTTTTTTTTTGTGCTTTAAAACATCAATTGCTGGCTACTGCTAAAGGGATTATACCAGAGGGATGAACTACCAGTTCAATTTGGCATGGCAAGTCTTGTTCTCTTCTGATGTCAAAATAACTGCATTGCTGACACATGTGCACCCAGACTCTCTCAGGGTTCCTTCTCCCATCAATGGACAATGTGTTTAAGTGATAATTTGTTAACGTTTATATGAGCTCTGTGTGTAAATCCTCTGCAGCACTGATGGAAAAAGCAGAAGGCAGTGCTGTGTAAATGTTTTATCTAAAGCCTTGATACCATAAGAACTCGTTCTTTCTATGGGAGAGTAGTGCTAGAGACTTCAAATTATTTTATCACTCCTTAAATTTGTTGACAAACAAATACAATTTTTTCTAATTCTTTCTCTTTAAGAGCATATGACTTTGGATGACAAGGTTTCACACTGCCTTGATTTTCATGTGCACATTTTTTCTTCCAAGCTGTACAAAATGAAGTGCAAAAGAACACAATATGATATTTATTTAATTACTATTGCCCACATGCACAAGAAAGGACAAAAGACTTACTGGAAGACATACCCTAAATAGCAAACTTGTGGATTTTCAGAGAATTTAACAACAGTCTTATTTTGCTACCACAAAAAAAATGCAAACCCCAAAACAGAAAAATTATTTAAAACAGAAAACGTGGGGGGAAAAAAACCAAACAACCCAAAAAAAAAAAAATATAGGGTGAGAAATATACACAAACTGTTGACTGGAAAAGCCTAAGTGGTAGACTAATTTTCTAAGACTGAAAACTAATCTAAAGCAATTAAAAACTAAGTTAAGCCTTGCTTCATATCAAGTTTATAGCAGCACACTCTAATATATTCTGTGTATCTAATACACTAAAAAAAATTCCTAGATTTAATAGCCATGCCTTCTTTTTAAAACTTGCAACTCAAGTGAGCAATCATCAAGTCTTCTGTCAGGTGTTATTTACATCAAGCTGCTTTTTGTGTTTAAACTTGAAAATCCTTTCAAACTAATCCCATGCTAGCCAGTAAATCCAACCACTCCTGTGGCAAGGCAAGTCTTCATTACCTAGCTCTGCACATCAGAAGTTGAGTTGCTGCAAAGCAAGCACTAATAACCTCATTATCCACTGTGACCATGGAGATGGTAGGGCACAGAATCTACACAAGGGATGCTTAAAATTAGTTATGAAGTTTTAAAATTGGTGTCCTAAAAAGAAAAAATTTAAGCAAATGAATAAGTCCCCTAATAAACATTAATAGATGCAAGTTTGCCTTATTTATTTTTGTATTTTAGTAGGACTGAAGGAGAAGGAATGCTGAAAAAAATCATGAATTCCCATGAGTCACTGACTTTGATGCAACATGGAGCCTAGACCGACCAATAATTTATTGTCCCATACCAGACATTGAAAGACCACGTTAAATGCTACTATTATTCATTTTATGACCTGTCATAGGATACAAAATTCACTTTAGAATCCCACTTTACCTTCTTCCTCACATTAACTATCCAGAAGGCTTGCGCAGAAGAATTTTAAGGCTTGTTTTAAGTTGGTCAGTGCAACCACCGTGTTCCCAATTCCCACATAACACATTAATCACCCTTCAATGAATCACAGAGAGAAATAAAAACACGCCCTGCTTAGCAGAGCTGCTTTGCCTCACCCACTATCCTGCCCAATGCCATGTTCTTTGTGGGTGACTCGCTGAGACCCTCGATCCCGCCGTAGAGGGAGTGGGAAATCCTCCGCTCCCGGTCATCCAGCAGAGTCTCTATGGGCAGATCTGGCCCGGAGGGGCTCCCAGGTGATTCCAACTGCAAAGAGAGGGGAAAATTAGTGCCTGGGGTCCCCTTAACCACATGGGGGAACTGTAACAAATTGCCTAAGGCCTAGACCTGTCTGAGCACCAAATGAGCTAGAACTTCTCATCCTGGATAGAGATAATTTGCAATGACAGCTCTGCCTAATGACCAACTTTCTAACCCCTTTGCACTCCACCCCCCATGGCGCCCTGTCAAATTTCAAATCCTTCAGCAGAAAATCGGTGAAAAAAACTACTCCATTGTGGTGTCTCTTTGTTGGATAATTTCTTAAACAGACAGTTGGGCTGTTTTCAATGCCATCAGCAGACAGCTGGGCCATCTTCTGCACACTAACAGCTGAAAATAACAAGGCCCTTGTCAGGAGTATGAAAAGAGAACTCTCATTTGGAATTGGGTTGCTGCTGCCACAATGGTGCAACTTGCTTTGAAATGTAATCATCACACTCCAAAGTTCTGTAGTTAGGAACAAAAGTAAAAAACAAAAAAATTGTCAGTCTTCACTGTAATTTTATTTTTGATTTTTTTTCTCTGTCTTTCCTGACTGCAGAGTAAAGATGTCTTACATGCTTCATTCAGCCTGGAAGCTCCTCTAATCTCTTGCTGCAGCATCCAGCCAGAGACACAAAAAACAGAACTGGCAAGACCTGGGGTGCCTTCCAACCCAGCCCTCAAAACCCTGGAGCTCCCAGGGCTCTTCCCACCACAACTGCAGTCAGACTCTCCAGGGTATAACAAGACAAATAAAGTATTTGGTGGAAGTGATAGACACAGGCTGCTAGGCCACATCCACAGGACAGCAGAAAGGCTGCATATATAGCCTCCTGCCCACCCCAGCTGCTCTCCTTCATAAGACTGCCCTGAGTGTTTTCCCAGCCCAGCCTTTGCTTGCAGAAGCTGGTCATCCCTTGTTTTCCTGCAGTTGCCTCTCAGATTTTTCAAGAGAACAGGAAAGTTATGTTCTCCTTGGTGAGCCCCAGAGAATCAGAGCTCAGAGGAATGCAGCACCCACAAGAGGCAAAGAAAATAATGTGGTATCATCTACCTGGATTGAGCAAGCTCAACAGCCACAGCTCTGCTGTGAGCACAGCCTCCTGGGAATGAGTACCTGTGCACTCACAGGTCACTGTGGATGCCCATCGTACCAGGGCCCAGTTGCTCCTTGCAGAGATAAGAGACTCCCCACACCATGGCCCAATCCTCACACCATTCAGCCTTCCTGCTGCCCCTAAAGCTCTTGGTTCACCTGGGCTCCAGCACCCTGCTGTCCCCACAGTAATGCTACCAAGGCGCTTTGCTGAGATCATTAAACCAATTCACCTGAACATTATGAGCTGAATTCAGCTCTATTAAAAAGCAAACAACTATTGAAAAATAGATGCATTTTGTAGAAAAGAACTCAGCTATCAAAGCATTAGCTCTTCTTACCAACACCTCTCTTCATATTGAAGCATATAGCTAAATGTTAAAAAGTGTCCTTACACAAATCCCACAGCATTTATTTCATACATATCGAACTTCAGTGGGGACCAGATACTGAAAGATACTGAAAGCATGCTTCAAACTATTTGAAGTGACTGGAAATGCTTATTCCAAGTACTGACTGATCTCCAAACAAGCACAAGAGGAGTAGTTCATATCTTCAGGAATTACAATAACAAGCAACATGTTTGTTGGTTGTTTTTTCTTTTAAAAACAGCTGCCCATTATTAATCACTCCACTCGCACTCCCCAAACAACTAAGAAATGTATGCTATGAAAGAGTTTAAAAAATCTGCTTCAAGGGCTCCAAAGCCCTTGTCCCCATTCTCCCCAGCAGAGGCTTTGAAGTGAGCCCGATGGACGGACGACTTCTGACACGCGGGGCACGGGGCTGGAGGGTTGCGAAATGCCGCACTACGGTCAAGGAGACCACGACTGGGGGGTCACAGTCACTGTAAAAATGATTATTTCTTTTCAAAGCCATCATCTGTTTAATATAAATGAGATATTTAATGAAGTTCCAAATTGTAGACTTATCTCTCCCAGTTTGATAAGCACCAGGGAAATTTACTGCATCGGAGGGTCAACACAATTACAATTGGAGGCACGTCAAGCTGCAGGAGAATAATAAACTTGCAGTGCAAGTGAATTAGCCTCAATAAGGTTTAAATCGTGAAATGAGGATTGGTTTTATTAGTTTTTTTAAATTGCAGATTACGACTGACAGCTTTACTGAAAAGTAAATTAAACAATATTTGCTTGAGAGCTTAAACTTGCATGATAAAGGTACTAAATTATGAACTACCCTTTATTTCACTGCCTTTAAATAAGGTGTGAAAATATCAAAGTGCTTTGGGATTTAATCTCCCAGTGGTATATTGATGACTTTATGTAACAAGTGTCCAGCTTTTAGTGAGCCATATCACACAGTCCTTCTTCGTGTGACAAGCCATCAACTTGCAGACTCATTTGTAGAAAGATCTCAAGAGATTTTCAGAAAGACACTGACAAGAAGATGGTTCAGAAGCAGAGAAATAGATAGAAATTCACTCCTGGTAACACACTAAAGCGCAGGGTAAATAAAAGAAATAGCAGGAATATTGCATTTATATGTCTGTGTTTTGTAAAGTGAATCACGTATTTTATAATTTCCATAAGTAAAACTTTTTTCATTTCTAATTAGCATCTCAAAAGATGGGTTTAAACAAAGGTACTGACAGCGAGCCACACCAATATTTTACAGAAGATACAATGCCTTTTATAAAATACCAAAAATTAGACTAGCTGTCACCAAAAAAAAAAAAAAAAACCAACAAAAACCAACAAAAAAAAAAAAAAAAAAAAAAAAAACCAAAATGCCTTTTCCTTACATTGTTAACAGAAAGTCTGTGCAAGAAAAAAAAATCATAGAAACTGTGTTGTGGACAAGACAAACAGTCCAACAATCCAAAGCAAGACTGCAGTTCAAATAGATTTGTTCTTCATGATGCATTTCTAATAATGAGCTGGAATTACACATTCTAGTTCTTTCTCCTAGCCACTCTCAGAGCTATCTGGTATAATTTGATTTGAATTACTGATAAAGAATGGGTAATATAAACAAAGTTTTACAAATTCCTAGCTTCATTAAAGCCTGGCAAGGAAGGAAATCCACATGGCAACTGGCTCCCTATCAACAGCTGTTGAAGCACCCTTTGGTGTGCCAGTTCAGAGTCATAGAACAGCTGAGGGTGAATGAAACCACTGGAGATTATCTAATCCAACCTTTTGTGCACAGCAAGGTCTGCAAGAGCAGGTTCCACAGTGCCCTCCCCAGTTGGGTTTTGAAAATCTCCAAGATCAGAGACTCCTCAGCCTCTCAGGGCAAGTTGTGCCAGTGTTGACCTCTAAGAAGGACTTTTTTTTCCTCATGTGTATAGAAATTTCTTGTATTTTGGTTTGCGCCTGTTGCTTCTTGTCCTGACACTGGGCAGCCCTGAGAAGAGTCTGGATCAGTACTCTTAATTACTTCTTTATAACTCTGATCAGGTATTTATAGACACTGACTGGTAAGATCCCCCAATCTTCTTCTCTCTAGACTGAAAAGAGAGAGTTCCCCCTCTGGATCCTTGCACTGATTGATACTAAATGATCATATTCGTAAAAATGCAATAAAACCTGCCATGCTACAGATTGCCTGTAGCTCCTTTTCTCTCCATTCTCTTAGATTAAAAGAGAAGCAAGATTAAATGTTTTTTTTAAATAAAAAAATCTCTACCCTGACCCTTTGTCATTCAGATAAAAACCAGCTGTTTGCTACAGCACTGGCTGTACTAGCCAGCCCAGCTGCTGCTTATCTAGATGATAAAAGGACAAATAATGCAGTTCCTTTACTTAAACACCACCATCCATCTGAAGTTATATACATAAATATGAAAAAAGTTTATGCACAAGAAGAGTGCCAAAATATTCAGAGCATAAACAAACTTTTTTTTAAATGAAACAAGAATCAGACTCTTTTCTTTTCCTTCAGAAAATAAATTATCCAAATATAGGCATGCAATCATTATGGGTGTTAAAGAAGTCAGTATACAAATTTGCTATATATGACACTGCATCCAGAATGCTGAAGCTCTTTCTGTCACACAGAATTATTCTCCGAGCTTTCTTTTTTTCTTCTTATCTGTGTACTGTGGCTAAGATGTCCAAAATACTACAGCTTCCTTTTCCAACATAGATACTTTTAAAACACTACTAAGTCTACATCAAGGCATCAATATCAAAGGCATTAATAAAACCAAGTTTTCATAGGACTGGAATAAATTTTCATTTTCTGAGTAAAATACTGGCTAAAGAATTTGACACAAAGATTGATCTTTAGGATGGAAAAGAGTTGTAGATTCCCCCAGGAATCAGAGCTGGGACAGTTTAAACTGATGAACAGCTTTATCAATGAGTTGGAAATGGGAATGAACAGGGAAATCACTGTGTTTGGAGAAGATGCTAAAGACTTTTTGACAGTTAAATTCCAAAAGGTCATCACAAGACTAATCTAGTGAGAAAGAAAAAACCACATCTGTCACATAAATTTCAATGTAGGTAACTAGGTAATGCATGCAGGGGAAAATGATGCTGAATATTTTATACTTGCACACGTACTGGAAAAGATGCTTGCTTGTTTCTTTTATAATGAAACCACTCATTTGCAAAGTCTCTCACTGATCTATCAGTCAATTTATTGCATGAATGATGAGGTCCTTATACAGTCTGGAATCAGGGCTCTGCTTCACAGTTTGCTCATTTTCAAATGGAGAAAACGATGAACAAACATGCATGAAGAAATTTAGTGATCTGCAAATCATTTCCAAACCTTCATTTCACATAGGTTTGGCAAAACATTAATTCTGTAAAAAAAAAAAGGGAGGTCTAGACAAGAAAAAACCCTGAAATTTCTCATTTTGAGGAAAATGGTGATGCTCTCTCACTTAATGGCAGACAAGTGCTGCCTGCCCGTGACATGAACAGAGTGCAGACAAGCAATCTGTGTCTCTAAGCTGTCCAGGTTGCAGGAGTGAAAAGCACAGGATTCCAAAAGTAGCAATTACCTTTATTTTCTTGAATCAGCACATGGAGCTGCCAGCTGCAGGGATGTGCCTGGCAGTCGTGCCTGAGTGCTGAGCACGCCCTGGCGATGCAGCCGCCAGCTGTTTGCCCATACAGGCTAATCATAACAGCATCACTAATTAACAGAACACGGCACAAGGAGCTCCTCAGTTTCTCCTTAAAACTGAGCAATTTAAAAAATTTCACCCCTGAGTTAAAGATCTAAAATGCTGATGGCCACCTCTTCTGAAAAATGAGGTGTTAAAAACTGGCCATATATGAATATCAAGTCAATATTATTGTTATTCTCTCCATTTTTCCCACTGTTTTCATAGCTATGGAAATGTGTCTCAAAGAGTCTCTCCATGCCTATGTAGAAAAGTTGATGAGTTAACATGCAAGGCTAGAGGCTGAAAACATAGAACAGAACAGAATGTGTAACTGTTTTGAAATGGGGAGCAAGGGAACCTCAGATATAGACAAATACCAAATTAAATATTTTTGCTACACTAATCTAACAACATCCATCAAATATTTGATGTGTAATTTTGTCTGGAGTGGCTGAGATATTAAACACAGTTTTGCAAGGTTTGTACTAGCATAGCTTGCAAAATTGTACTTTGCTGTACTCTGTATAGACATAATGCAAACAGAAAACCTCAGATGCACAGCTTTGGCTTGGAGTTCATTCATAACTAACACTCCATGCTTATATCAATATTTACTACAAGACAATTCACTTGAAAACCTGGATAGATTTGCACACTATCTCCTGGTGAGTCAATGAAAATTCTTACTACAGGCAAATCTTCAGCAAAACCACAGCAGCACAAAATCTCTTTTTACCTTCTGGGAATTTTGTGGTCTCTTTTGACTCTACAGTTATGGAAGGGCTGATGATATAAATTATCTCCTCCCTGCCTCTCTGAAGTCAAGATAACCCTCTTATGGTGTTTATGTACATTTATATTGTTACTATAATTGCTCTGAAGCCTTAGTTTACAACATGAGAAGTTGTGAAGCTGTTTGAGAATAATGATGGCATGGGAAAGGAGTATCCGAGGTCACTTCACAAAGTTTTGAAACAGTTTCATGCTCAAGAAGCCAAAGAAAGCTCTCTGACAAAGACAGTGCCTCTGCAGCACATCAGAAGCAACTGTTCCTGTCTCTCTCAACCCAGGACAACAGAGGCTGAGTTGTCACTCACCTCTAGAAAGCAAACAAAATACAAAATGCACAAAAATCCTAGTCTAAATTTAAACATGTAGAAACAACAATTTGAAGAACCATGATGTAAAATTAATTTTCCCTCCTAAGCAATTCCTAGGACTGATTATGAAAACTGACACTAAAACCAAAATAAAAGTTTCATACCACTAACTGCCTTAAAAATCCAATTCAAACTCTGTTTTACTGAAGACAGAAGTAGACTGTGTAGTCTATCTCAAAGGAATTCAGTTTGACTTTTCAAATGCAAAAAAATTACTGGACTTGAAGGCAGGGTAAAAATAGGCTTGGGGTTTTGTGTTGTTTTTTTGTTTTTTTTTTTTTTCTGTTTTTTTGTTGTGGAATTTTTTTTATCATCCAGACAGCAACTGCTTTTATCATCCATATGTTTTGCACAATTATTTTTGCATTGGCATTATCACCACTCATACAGATTTCCCTTTTGAGACACTTGTGGGTGCTCCATGGTGTGGCAGGGAATCAGACAAGACCTGACTTTGCAGCACTGACCATACAATGGAACAGAGCAGAGTGAACACTGTTTTGGTGACACACAAAAGGGGATATAACCAAGCCAGTTCCACTTAACTGTAGCCCAGACTAACAAGAAATAAAGCTATTTTTTTGTCTACAAAGTGGGCACGTGCAATGTTGAATCAACAAAGGAAAGATCAGCTGAACAGGTTATTTTTATCTGCTGTTTTTTATGGTGACTCCTTTGAAGAACAAAAAGAGGGAGAAGAGCATAGAAAACACCAGGATATACTTTCTCAAAAGCTGAACATTTCTTTTTATATTTAATTAAAGCAGCAAACCCCCATTTCTGAGGAGCTGGATGCATTTAGCCTGGAGTAAAGAGAAGGCCGAGGAGAGACCTTTTTTCTCTCTCTACAACTGCCTAAAAGGAGGATTTAGACAGGTGGGGATTGGTCTCTTCTCCCCGGTAACAAGTGATAGGATAAGAGGAAACAGTCTCCAGCTGTGCCAGGGAAGATTTAGACTAAATATTAGGTAAAATATTGCATGAAAAGTATAGTCAAGCTTTGGAAGAGGATGCCCAAGGAAGTGGCTGAGTCACCATCCTTGCAGGTCTTTAAAATGTGTAGATGTGGCACCTGGCAACATGGTTTAGGGGCGGACTTGGCAGCGCTGGGTTAATGGTTGGAGTCAATCATCTTCAATCTAAATAATTCTGTGTTTCTATGGTGATAAAAGGTGGAAGTTACTAAGATAAGGGTCTGCCCTTTTTATTCTTTTGCTTCTAATCTGAAAGCTCCTGGATTTGCTGCCAGTCAAATGTCATTTCTGTTCATGTTCTAATAGTAAAAATCTTTTCTGGTGGCTGTTATTGGAATGTTTCAAGGGGACAATTTGTATACCAGCATGCCTAAGCAATCTGTGTTGCTGAATCAAGAATAATATGGCCAAGACTGCAAGACATGGCCAGCCACTGAGGTGATGCTGTCTCCAGCCAGTCCTCTGGCCACAGAGCCACTACTGAGGGAACTGAGCTGACTGTGTACCATACTCATATATGGTATTCCTGCAACATTCAGAAGTAACATTATCACAGCTTACCAGTATTACATCAGCTCAATAATATCTGAAGTCTAAATTAGTCACATTCTTGAAGGAGGATATAGGGTTTAATTGCAAAATGCTGAGAAAAAACTTTATTCTTTGCTGATCATTTCACTGAAGTCTGGGCATTGCAAGACTTCCAGAAAAGTCTGGCTTCTTGCACACTGCCAGCTCAGCAGGTAAACTGCTTTATGTCCCTGCAAGTCGATCTTTCATCATACTAAAATATGCAAAGAGTATTGACATCATATTTCCTTTGGACGAGGGTAATAAAAGCAATAATTCCTAGGAAAAATTATGTACAAAAGTTACTTTATAAAGGTGATTACTACAGCAATAATGACATATCAATGCTTTCCTAATCATTACTGCTCATCTTGCCAGCTGCTTAAGGAGTTGGGAAAATGCACAAAAAACTGTAAAGGAGGCCCAGAAAAACAGGGCCTATCCTGCCCTTGTGGAGGTAAATTTCAGTGGATCTAAATCTTTTTCCACAATCAGTTCTTTTATCTTGAAGCACATGCACTGCAGTCAGCTGTGCTGCTTTTGGCACGTGATTTCTGCAAAATAAATCGTACTAAATGTCAAACAGATATAGGGGACCAAGCTGTTCTTGAATAAGTAAGAACTGTGATGGATTCAAGGAAAAATGTCTTTGTTTCATCACTGCTGGATTACCTTCTTCATGTTTACAGACACTGTCTGGATTAATTCAATCAAGAGGACTTTCACTAAGAGAAAAGGTATCATCTTCTACATCCTTTTAGGGAAAAAAAAAACTAAACACAGAAATAGTCTAAAATTTTTCAGCCTTTTTATGTAGCAACATGTACTAGCATCTAAAATTGGATATAAAATAAGGAACCGTCTCCAAAGGACAGTATGAACTAGGGCTAGATAAGGACATCACCACATACAGAAAGGTCAGAATTCCTTGAACGCTAAGCAAGAAATGCTGTGCATTCAAGCTGGCTTTCTAGCAGTGTGCATATAAAAACATGTATGTGTACTAAAACTTTGTATAAGCAGTTAATCAAGAGGAGCTTAACACTTTTAAAAAGCTTAGTGTCTTTTTCAGAAATGATTTTATAATACACTGTGGACTGATTTTTTCAGATTAGATTTATGCATTAAAAAGTAAACCATTCTTTTTTCCCCTAGGCAGGAGCAGCGATACTAAAGCAATTTGTGCACATCATTTTTGAAGCATGATGATCAAGAAATAACATTACTGATAAGACTTTACTATATTAGCAAAAATGAAAGAATTGACTTCTAGATTTTTAAAGAAGACATGCTTTTCTGACACACCATTCAGCTGCACCCTACTTAACTCAGTCCTTTCTCCAATTTCTTCTGAAGTCTAATTCAGTCCTTCACAGCATCTACGGTCCTTCTCAGTATATGCCCAGATATTACTAGTATATAGCATTACTTACATTAAATAGAAGATAAGCTATTAGAAATCATGAACGTATTTCAAAACATTAACACATTAACATTGGACTAGAAAAGACAAAAGTCGCAAATCACCACTTTACCCCGAATTTAGTAGTTCAACCTTCCCCTGCAATTAAGGCCAAGAAACAACATAGTCAAAATCCAAAATGACTGAATTTTTTGTATAAAGTTTTGCAGAATCTACACATGAAATTTTGTTTAGATAAAATATAATAGTGAAATATAAGAGCTCTACTCTTAATTAAAAAAACTGGAAGTGACAAAGAAACAAGTCAGTTAACACAAAGTCTATAAATGAAAGACCTAATAGACCTCTATAAAAAACTCTGCTGAACAAAAATCACATAAACAGTGAGATCCAATTACAAAATCAATATGGTTTTATTCAGTGTTTCCTGTTTTGCATTGACAAAAACACTCAAAAGAGAAACTTTATTGATCAGTAATAACGTTAGCATGTCTAACACTGAAATTCAGATAATTTGGCAATTCTCTCTTTCTTTAGCTTCTCAGATATTACTTTTAAAGTCTCAGAGGAAACATGACATCTCCTGTAAACACAAATACCTCAGAAGTGAAAATTGCCAATCCCAACATCTTATTTCCAATCCCAAAAGCTTATTACCTCATTGCATTTACTTATTCTCCTCGCCACAATAAGCTGAATCATTCCTCGTTTGTTTCCTTCAGTGGACATGGACCTCCTTAAGGTTTCCATAGCATCTTGATTTGTTTTGCCCAATAATGATTCTCCATTAACTGCTATTAGTTGATCATTGACTCGAAGCCTGCCATCCTGGAAAAGTAAAAATTATAGATAGTTACATAAAACACACACAAAGGAAGCTTTGTCTACTGGAGAGCATTTAAAAAAAAACAAACAAACCAAATCAAAAGAGAAATATTCAACCAGCTGTACTTAGTCCTAAGGGTTTATGGACAAATGAACACTGCAATAACAGCTTCCATTGCAGCCACTAAAGGAAATGTCTATTCCAATTACAGATTTGCACTGAAAGCTATTATCATAACCTGTTTGCTCAAACAGCACACTAATGGAACTGTACCAGAGACGGCTCGTTCCTTCACGAATCTGTCGGGGCTGTTTAAATCCTGGAATGTGCAAATATATGAGTAGAAATCTAAATGTTACCTCTGATGGTATAATTGAAGAACACTAGAGATCTCATTCTTCTTTGATCTATGGTTATTTTCAAAATAACTTATTATGGAAAACTGAGGAAGACCAAAGTACACAGATATTCCCTCTTACCTTGGATGCTGCTCCACCATTAATAATGGACTTGACGAAGATTCCTAAATCGGCATGGTTTTCTTTTGACCGATTACCTTTGACACTCACACCAAGCCCAGCTGACCCAGAGTCATTCAGGGGAACTTCAAAAGTCAGGAATTCCCTGGTGCCATCAGGTGTGAGGACAAGCTCCTCCTCTTCTGCTTTCTGTTGGGGAGATTAGCGTGGGATTATAGAATAGCATTTCTCTGGGAATTCTCTTCCCCCTACAGCTATTAGAATTCAAAACTCTCTGCTTCTTACTACAATGCCACAATATTTTCCACAGTAATTATGTGAAGAAATGTGCAGAAATAGTGTATTTTCAATCACCTACAGCTGACGCCTAGGTTCAGAAATATCTTAAATTTGTGTCTAAGTGCTTCTCTCTCTAGTAAGTAATTGAATCACATGTCATTACTGAATCTGCCATCAATACTTACTCACACATAAGCTGCTATTTCATTAGCCAAAAGAGAGCTTTATCAGAAACATTTTCCTACTTGCAAACCTACAGAATTTTTAAAATACCATCATCATCTATGGAGGTTTGCAGTCTTAGGGAGAAACTAAGTGCAAGAAAATTAAATTTAAAAATTACTTATTCACCTCATTTTATTTAAAACTATCTTTGTTAGGAAAAAACCAGAAAACTACACAGCTAAAGATCTGCAGCAGCACATACCTCTGCTATTGCCAGGCTTATCATCAAATCCAGCTGAGTGTCAATTTTCCTGTCTTTCCCAGTTCTGCCCTTCACCTCTGTCCTCTTACCCATCTCTCTGGATCTTTGTTGTCCTCAACACCCAGTTTTTGCCTATCTGGGAAAATCCCAGGTTTTAAGCACCCCAAACTATAGTTGCAGGCTTGCCACAGCCACCAGCAAGGAGCTGCTTAGTGAAACCTTTCCATGCATCCAAAAGCTATACAAGCACAGGTGACCGGCCTCACACTTCACCTCCTGCCAAATTCAGGGTGGCACTAGGCTGGGACCAGAGGCCTTGCAGTGTCCCCATAGAGCAGTGACACTCATGGGGCAGCAGTATGGGCACAACACCCAGGAATGAAAGTGGCCATGCCCTGAGGAGCACTGCTCATGCACAAGAGACTTCTGCCAAAGGGAGGAACAGGAGGATAGGCTATTCACCAGCCCTATCCCTTACAGTAGATGCTGTTCACTTGTTTCTGATCCTCTTTCAAATCTAACAAAGTGGTTATAACCACTTTTGTTATACCCGTATCAATTAAAGAAAAAGGTTGTGCCTTTAAATTCTCCGCAAAAAGATGCTTGTGAGTCCAACTGTTCTGGGATTTTTTTCACCCACATGAGGGAGGAAGAGAATGTACAGCAGAAGGTGTACACTAATGTCCAGCATCAGCAGTTCTTCTCTGGAAGAATTAATCTGGCCAAATTTTCATAATCTTAGCAACATGTCACCTTTGTTTCTGACACTGATTTTATACCAACTTTTCCCACATCACTGATCTATTTGCAAAGCTCACTCACATGAGTGAGAAGACATATGAGAAGTTAACGTGCGCCTGCTGAGCTGTCCCTGTTTCTTAAGACTTGAGGAAATGCAAACACAGCCTATGGCAAAGATAGATGTGAAAGCCATGTGGAGTACAGCAGACTGAGATGATCAATTTGGGCACAAGCATGCCAGTTGTCTCACCATTGACCTAGAAATGCAGTGCAAAAATGTCACATGGGAAAGTAGTCAGACTGCTGAGAGAGCCACAACAGCTGAGGGATAAAAAAACAGGAGCTCTATCTTTTCCCACTTGGTTAAAAGCATGAACCTTCATGCACTCACCAGCCCTTCCCTTTGCACTAGACTCCTTTTGTTTATAATTAAGAACAATGCTACATCAATTAAAAAAAAAAAAAACAAACACCACCAACAAAAAAATTAACACCCCCTATCAATGCGCCATAGCTAGGCTGGCTTGCTTGTGAATCCCACTATTCAAACACATCTCTTGGGCACATGAAACAGCATGATCAATGCCAGATGTGAGGAATGGAAATGTGTATTGTGACCATTGAAAAACACCCTGTGTATAAGATGCTTCCCAAATTATGGGAAAATTACCACCCTAATTTCCCTGCTTGGCTCACAGAAGCACGAGTTCCAGCATGCATTTGAATCCACATTTTGTCAAGTGACTGCAGAATAAAACAATCTGAGTCAGGTGCATATTACCTTATAGTTTCTGTAACACTGGTCACTTTCATATTCCTTAATAAATAGTAGTAGAAATATCTCTCTTTTGCAAGCCAAAAGAGAGATAAAGCCAAGGTAGGATGTGTGGCTTATCCACACAAGCAGATATGCTTATTGAATTTTTACTACTGTTAACATAAATTTAGAATCAATTGCCCTCTTCCTACAGTATTTTCTAATCTTCAAAAAAATCCACCAAAACTTCAGGCAAAGCAGTCTCCCTTCCAGGGCAGACAACTAAACCATTCCCTTGCACACCCTGTAGTGGATTTCTATACGACAAAGGGTCAACTGGAGTGAGCATCTCACAATCATCCCCAAGGCTTGGCTAATGGCCTCTATCCTACTTCTCTTCAGTGAGACCAAAGAGCTGCATTATGAGCTCAGCACTGGTTTTATTGTGAGGCTTATGCTTGCTGGTTTCCTGCAATCTTGAATAAGGAAATAATATTAGGCTACAGACACCTGAGTGTGCAGGTGAAATGTGAGGCCAAAACCTGGAACAAACTACTCTGCTGCAGCTGTACAAGAGCGAGCAGATCATGCTCATGAAAAAATGAGTAACAGCAGCCTCAGCACTGGATCAGAAGTACTGAAGGCATGAGAAAATTGCTCAACTCCCCAAGGAAGAAAATTACCATTACTAGTTTCTTTAGAAACTTCATAGGGTATCTGTTTCTTCCCACCTAAGCACACATGCTTTACCACCATATCTGTGTCTGGAATTTAAGGGACATAAGAAGCCTTTTGCCCTCTAGACTCTGTGTGACACCTGTCAATACTATACGCTTAAATGTAGAGTTTAAAAAAAAAGTAGAAGAAATGTGGAAATTGTGGCTTTCAATAAAAACAGAACTATTAACTTTCAAGGGCTATGGATATGAAAGTAGCAAATTTAACCTTTGTGCCACACCATGGTATCAAAGGTCTGACTGTGCATGATATATTGAACATAACTTCATAATACAAACCTTGGAATAGGACCATATGGTGACAAGGAACCTCTAAGAATGTCATAAAGGAGCCATTCACAGAGAAATGAGCAGGAAGATTCTTAGCCTGCTACCATAATATTTTGAACCAAAGTTGTAAAGACAAAAACAAAACAAAAAAAACCCAGCAAAATCTCATAACGACTAAATCCTTTGTTCTCCAAAGCCCTCTAGAGTACAGAAAAATAACATGTACAGCAACTCTCCCCAATCAATATAAAACCAGCTATTATAAAAGAGTAAAATTTGCACTGAAATTGTGTTGAACATTAAAAGTATTTAAATGTAACAATTCACAGAAATTCCCTCATATGTCCATGAGACAGTATAAAAATGCATAAAATATCTAAAACGTAGCATTAAAAATTTTTAGCTGAGAATACAGTCACTTCTTAATTGCAGTAGCTTCCATTTGATCTTGATACTCTCTAAATTAACAGCTTCACTATGTCAATCAAACACCTCAACACTATTTTCATGATTAGTTGATCTGTAGGAGAAATTTATTCCATCATATATTTTGACAGGCCAGCAGTAAACATGCAAGCAAAATTATGTACTGTGAATGCTGAACAACAGAATTCAACTCCCTTAAGATTTTTCACACACTATGTCCAAAACAATTAACAGCAGAACAATATTCTGTTCAGACAGAGGCTGCTGAGAAAAAGGTCATCTGAAATAACTTCAGTTAGATGAACGAAGCTGCTCAAGTACGTAATTTGTAATAAAAATTCTATTGGTGATAAAATATGTAGATGACTTTTTTGGCTTCAAAATCATATTTAGCATCAATTTATGCTAAACTATATTTGAGATAAGGTTTTAACTTTTTAAATATAACATAAATATATTGCAAATTTAAAGATAAACTCCGTGATGAGAGCAAACTTACAGCAGTGTTTTGATATATACAGAGAGTAAAAAAGCCATAAGATAAACGGGAGGAATTGTTTTTCTCTTCCACATAACATTATCTTCTACGTAAGTTATGATCTGATCATAAAATCTAATTTAATTTTATAAACAACATTAAAATAGACTTCAGCAGTTAAGAGTGCCATTAGTTTTCTCATCATACTAGTAACAGCATCTTCTCTCTATTCTTTTATCACAGAATTACAGAATATGTTGAGTTGGAAGGGATCCTCAAAGATCATCAAGTTGAACTCCTGGCCCTGCACAGGACGCCCTGAGAGTCACACCACACTCCTGAGAGCACTGTCCAAATGCTTCTAGCTCTGTCAGGCTCGGTGCTGTGACAACTTCCCTGGGGAGCCTGTTCCAGTGCCCAACCACCCTCTGGGTTGAAGAATCTTTTCCTAATATTCAACCTAAACCTCCCCTGACAAAACTTCAGGCCATTGCATTGGGTCCTGCCACAGATTGCCGCAGAGAAGAGATCAATGCCTGTCCCTCCTCTTCCCCTCAGGAAGAGGACCACAATGAGGTCTCCCCTCAGTCTCCTCCAGGCTGAACAGACCAAGTGACCTCAGCTTCTCCTCACACAGCTTCCCCTCAAGGCCCTTCACCATTCTCATTGCCCTCCTTTGGACAATCTCTAACAGATGCAGAACTTTCTTATCCTGCAGTGCCCAAAACTTCACACAATTTCCAAGGTGAGGCCGCACCAGTGGGGAGCAGAGCAGGACCAGCTGGGGGTTCATGTTTTACACATTATTGTTTGGGACTTCTTCACTTTGCAGGACCTCATCAGGGTTCAGCTGGTGAGTAAGCAGCATGAGATAAGTGAAAACAGAAACTGAACAGCAAAGAATACCTTCCTCCCACCTAACAGGGGAAGCAATCTTCAGTCAAGTTAGGACAGGTATCCTAAGCAACTCACGGCTGCTACAAATCTGCCAGCATTCTCTCCAGTGAAGTTCATTCTCTTGCAAGCTGAGACCTGCTGCCTTCTCAGCAGTTATTCAGTCACTGAAACTTGCCTGCACATTACTTTTGTATACAAAAATGTGCTCCTGTTTCCTTTCACAGAGCAATCAATAAAGCTTCGCATCTTCACTCTTGAGGGGTAATCTGTATTTCGAAGTTATATATATGAATACATGTACATGAAAACTTTTACAGAGCTCTTGAATGTATATGTATATGCATGTACGCATACAACACACCCTTATATGCATATATATACACAAACCAGAAAAATATAACTAGAGCAACCCAATTAGCAGAGAAAATACTGCGTACTGATCCAGTAGGGGCATGCACACTCCAGCCCAGTTTTCTCCTGAAGTACAAGGCCATTTATCTTTTTTTTCCCTAATCCAACAGTTGTATTGCACTGTAGGTTTCAAGGACCTACAGTGTCTACTTACCTGGTTATAAAATGGTTATAATTTTTTTGAATTGGCTTAAACCAACTAAACAACAGAATTCTTATGCTTGTTTTCTTTTTCTAGCTTTTTCTAGACTATGAATTTTAATATCTGTCATATGTTAGATAAACACTAATGAATCGTATTTGCTCGTATACAGAGACTCATTATTCATATTAGCAAAGTTAATATGTCACATCTGGCAAAGATTGCATTCATTCAAATCTAACAGCAGCTGCTAAATATCAAAAACTAGATCTAAATTCTGAGATTTTATGGGAAGTGTGGTCTGCTTTAATCTTAATCCTATCAAGGAAGAGTTTCCTGTGTATTAGATGTGGATTAACTTTGGTAAGTATTTATAGGCAAAAATGCTAGCTCATGAAAGTACTGTAAAACAGCCCCACTGCATTTCCTGTTATGTCCATTTTAAGGATTTAATTTAATATCAAAAAATATGTTCTACATTCAAAAATAACTTCAGTTTAAAGTTTTGGATGGATTGTGATATGATATGATTTAGGAAAAAATAAAATGCTTTTTCAAAGCACAAAAATTCTAGCATGTGATTTTCATTTAGAATGGAAATCAAAGCTCTGCAAAAGCCTATCTTTAAGTACATCCACATGTTTGTTACTTCTCTCTATTAGAAGTCCATTGCTTGTCTATACTTGCATTACTCTCCCAAATACCAACACTCTGATCTGGGCTGTGTTAGAAACTGGTTTAATCAAATGAGATTCTATATTTCAAAAACTGACCAGACTATTAAAATTACATTCTGATGGTTCTTAATCTCAGAACTTATCACAGGGATTAGTCTGTTGCAGGTACCATAATGACGGTATTTTATTCAGGCCAACATAGTCTGTTCAAAACTGCTGCTCCTATTCAAACTTTGTATTCTAACTGTATGTCCTGAAACAAAAACATGTGATTGTAATGCTAACCCCGTTTCTTTACACTTTGCTTATCCTAGAGAAGTGAAAACCAAGGGATTACATACACAGCAGGTGTCTGTTTTGGCAAAGAAGCCTATAAAGCTACAGCTCTCTGCACTATCCCTTCTTCAAGAAAAACTTCAATGCCCAACACACTAATGACAGAGCTCCCTAAAAATCCTTATACTTCTCTCACTGGCCTATCAGGTTTACGAGACCTGAAAGACTAAAGAGAGAGGTAGTGTCTGGAAAAGACAGACAGGAAAAATAAGTTGAAAGAGAAATAATGCCTTTGTAGAAATCCACAGCAAGAAACACATTCCCCATGAAGTAATGCCAGTATGGAGCACCACACAGGGATCTGTGTCTCACTCCTACTTCTGCTGCCAGCTTTCAGGCAACCACAGCAAACCATTTCATCTCAGAATTTTCCCTGCATTTAATATCAAGGGAGAATCAACACAAAGATTCTAAAGGCAATGATGCAGTAAAACAAGGTTTGCACCAAATCAACAAGTTTGTACACACAAAGTTCTGGTGTGGCTTCTGGGTGACTCTGCATTGGTGGCACTAACACAACCCTGTCACAGTGGAGGGGCAGGTATATTGTCTTCCGTGAAAATGGGATTTTTTTTGCAAGTGTCTTCAATTGCCAGTGTTCAGAAAGCAGCCACAGCTGCCTTATGGTGCTGCACAAAGCCAGTTTAAATGTGCCACACCATGTCCCAGGTAAATCACCAGCTGCTAACAGTCACAACTGAGCTTGAGGGTCAGTTCTAAGCACTGCATTATGCAAACGTTTATGTGGCTTATCAGTGAATGTTCCAGGAAATTCAGATTGGTCAAAAAGCATTCATGATCACAGTCACTTCACTGTTGTATTAATTATTCAATAGGAATTAATGTCTTATCTCCAGTCATAAGTGTGCCAAATCATGCTATTTAATACTAGAGGATCTCCTATGGAAAAAGATTGAAACCACAACTGTACCCTGCAGAAATCATACATTCACTACCTATTTCTTTCATATGGGCAGTGATCTGTTTCTTATGTCACAACTTTATTAAAACTATTACTGAAACCACCAAAATTGCACTAAAAATGCTTTAAAAGCATTGTAATCACACTTGTGCCTCATACCATTAGAAGATAAAAACGTACAAAAATATCTCTGCAGCATTCCTAAGCACCATGGAGGAAATAAGAGCATCAGCTTAAGCATCAGTCAGACAGATCTCTTTCAATAAAATCATTCTCTACCTATTGATAACAGCACTGCTGATGATACAGTCTGACATTAGTCCACCTATGATCTTGGCTCAATGTTTAGACATTTGGATCACCAAGCTGAAGTTCTATATAGCTGCTAAATGGGAAGTGGTGGGAAGTTATTACAGCTTTTAAAGAGTCATCCCCAGGGACTAGGTATCTTGAAGTAATAGAAACAGCTTTTGACCAAAAGACAACACACATGCACTCAGAATACATCCTCTTAAGGCTCAACATTGACTGTGCTTTTTTCCACAAGAACTTTCTCTCCAATAATGAATACAAATCATGTATTTCTAGGCATTTGCTGGTATTTGCCTCTCATACTCATAACATGAAAACTCATGAACAAAAAGCGTACAAAAGTAACTATTAGTTCTTACAAAATGCCTCTGACCAGTATCTGACCGGTTTGTACCCCTTTCCTATCGGCAATGAATATCGGCATAAAAAGGGTAGCTACCTAACTTACTCAGAATTACACACAGAAGAATATGGCAAGAACAGCAACTGGATCTGAAAAAACATAGTGATCAAAATGAAATTTGGATAATACCTAGAATATCAAATGTTCGAGTTCAGAAGAAAATAAAAAGCCATTTGCAAGTTCTATCAGTGCTGCTAATCATTTATATATTGTTCCAACACACCAACCACTCTTGTTACATCACTGTTACGAATCCTGCAGTCACTTAAATTCATAACATTCTGCTCACTTACAGCAATTTGACAGAAAAATCAGAACAGAAAACTGAAGCTTTTCCATGCTGCTCAGTGCAACAGTCATGAAATGAAATCCTCAATTCTAATTCTGATTCTGAATCTCTTATCAATAGACAACACTCCTTAGAAAGTACCTACTCATATGATAATTATTATTTTTCTAGCATTATGCATACATGAAAGTTAACTTGCTGGTTCTGAATTCAGAAAACAAACAGTGAATGACAATAGTAAAAGCAAAATAT
Source organism: Cettia cetti (assembly GCA_013401135.1). NCBI lineage: Eukaryota > Metazoa > Chordata > Aves > Passeriformes > Sylviidae > Cettia > Cettia cetti. The sequence goes on from VZUI01075708.1 coordinate 39,978, forward strand.
TACTGAAATACTATCAACTTTCAAAGACTATGAGGAAAAATTAATTGGCAGATGTTTTACATAGCATAATTAACTGTTCATTTCAATGCACTGTAACAGGATTAGGATAATTATGCTTAGAAACAGAAATATAATAATGATAAATTACTAGCTTTTTCATATTACGGTCAATCTCTTACATTACAAATAATCACCCAGTTTAGCAATAGGTGCATCTGTTCCATGCTGTCATCAGCTCTACAAATGGTACAAACTCGTGGCTGGGTGAAACAAGCTTTCAACCGAGATACAGGAGATTTCCTTGTTTCATGAGGAAACAGGGCAATGTTTCCTGCTGTTCATAAGCAAAGCAGAAGGTAAAAACACCAGTGCTGTTTTCACCAGGGCTCAGTTACTGGATAGAAGCTGAAACTGCATCAGCAATTTACATTTCTTATGTAAAACTGGAGAGCAGAGCTTAAATTGTGTGACCCTATCAAATTACAAAATCTTCTCATATGGAAGTTTAAGATTGAGAATCTATATTCTGTGATGGTGCATAAAAAAAACTGAATTCACATACTTTCTCATATGGGTTGTAAGGAACAAGGATTTCAGGCTACAAATTAGGAAAAAATTACCTTACAGGTTTTCTTTTATTACCTCTATGATGACTAACTACTGCATCCAAGAGCCACAATATTCATGCAAACCATTTCAAAGTAACAGTTACATGAAGGTAACCCCTGAGTAAAGAATGATAAGTTAGGCTTGATATCTTGTGATTTTATTTCAGGCCTTCAACTTTCAAGGGATGTTTGTTACATTTCTTTTTTATTTTAATTTCTAAGGTGCATTTTCCTTCTATTTCTCCACAAAGACATAACAACAACAACAACAAAAAAACTCACAACCATTTTGCCTTTAAATGAAAAACAGACTTGAATTCCACCTCTCTCATTTCTGTAGCTTCACTGCCTTCATCATGCTCTTTTGTTGGTTTGGGTGGGTTTTTTTTGCTTTGCTTTCTACTATCAAGTTCTTGACACTTGGAGACTAAAACCTAACTAATAACAGCACAAAGTTCAGCACAAATTTCAGAGCAGGCACACAAATAGAAATTGTGAAATTAGAAATCTCAAAGACCTGAAAAGTAGAAAGAGAAGAAATAAATAGGTATTGAGGCAGAACCAAGGAGAATAAAGAAATGCAATGAGAAATATTCTCAAAAATAGTAATAAAGAAGGTGTGACAGTATTATTAATGTGCAGCTCGAGAAAATTCTGTAAAATTGAAGTATCACACTTATCCAAAGCTAAGTAGATTGGAACAAGGGACATAAGTGCGAAAGCATTGTGCATTACAAATACCCACCAAAACCTTTTACATTTAGTCCATTTTTTATTCACATATGGGAGTTGGTAAATGTAAAGAGACCTAGTATTCCTGCTATCAATCACTGTTGTTCCGAGCCTTTAAATAAATAACAAAAATTCCCAATGTATAATGAATGAAAAACCCAAGACATTAGGCAATGTTTTTTTGTATTGATCAGGTTTCTAGCTTCGTTCTCTCAGTAACCATATGTTATTCAGTTACTCAGTCTTCACATGTTTTCCAATTCACTTCCATATTTTCAAGGCTGGCTAGGCCTTTCTAGCTGTTTTTTTTCAGAAACCCGTAGCTACTCATACACTCCCTGTCTCTCCTGCATAATCTCCTGATTAACAAGCATTTTTTATCCTACATCTAAAGAGAACAAATGGGAGACACCTATTTTATTTTGCTCTTTCCTTAGATGAAATTAGGGTATTGGTTTCAAGAATGCCAAAGAAGAGTTTTCATCATGGAATTTGCTGCAAAACATTAACTTTGCAACAGATGAGCAATTGATTTCTATAAACACCTTGTAGGCAATCTGCTTTATCTTAATGAGCTTTTGGGTTGGAATTTCAACTCCTAAAACCAGGATACTTTTATAAGGCTGTACCCACAAATTATTCTCAATGGTATTCCATTACAGACGGAAATACTATCCTGGGCTTTGATCTTTGATCTTTGATCTCCTTACATATCAGCAGTACGTGGTAAGAAACTATCAAGATAAAAACATCCTCTAATGAGATGCAGTAAAGAGATACAGCAAGGCACCTCTGCAACAATGATACACGCACAGTTCTGCAGAGCCCTTAAGCCCTTAACTTTCAGAGAGAAGGGCACTAAAAGCCAGAAGGAAAGAAGTGAATATTGCTAACATTTAATCCAAATTCCCATTTTTACAGTTACATTCCATTGGCCTGAAAAAATGATAGTATCAACCAACATACCCTTGATTATCTCACTGAGCTGGCTCTTACATATCTTTACCTAGTCCTGACTTTCTTTTTATTCCAGACACCATCTTGCCATTGCTGGTAGGACATTCTGAATTATCTAGAGAAGCTCTTTTTGTTTTTCAGCAGCCTAACTCGTTTCAAATCCAGACATGAATCTTCTCAATTTCTCCAAAATCTATTTTATTATTTAATTTTTAAATAGGTACCTAACTGAATGGAATTTCTTGAAGTATGTTTTTAACTAAGATCCAGTCTATCTTTAAGGTAATATATTATTGTTATAGCCTCTGTTAGTATTTTATAAAATACACCTTTTATTTTAGATAAATTTTTTAGATGGATTAGTATATTGTATATTGGACTGATCATGTTCCATTGACTAAAGTGAGATATATTAACATTACACAATTGCAATCTAGTGCCTCACTGGAATATCCCACACAGACCTGTTGCAGACCTGAACAGATTAAACTTAATACTACTTCCATATAGTTTCTTAAAAATAACTAACAATGGTTTGCTACAAGGATACAAATAAGACTTAAATCCTAGTTGACTAATTTCTGTGTTTGTATCTCAGACTTCTGTCACATAATCATGATTTAAACAATTAAGCTTCAATATGTAACACAAGCTAGAATCTACTCTTACCATTTAACTTTAGGCCTTTGGCTGAATATAAGAGATGTAATTTCAAATAGCACTTGAACATATATAATAAGAGAATTGTTTATAATTTTCAATCAGCATTTGAAATTACATTAAAAAATGCATTTAAAATGTAAAGCTACAGAGAGCGATCTACAGTATACAAGGTGAAAGAAGGATCTATAAAACTTTGATGAAGAAGTGCCATATCAATTTCAAAACATTTGGGAGTCTTCCAGTATGGAAAAGACAAAGCTCTTACCGTTTCCTTTGGAATTTGTGACTGGTTTTGTTCTGCATTCTAAAGGAAGTAAAAAAAATAAATAAGAACACAACTACATACCACATATACTATCTAACAGCAAGGGGATAAACAGAGAGCTCTAATTCTGACATGAAGTGGTAATAATAAAAGAAGGGTGTTCATCACACTGCTGACTGAAATCTGTCTAAACAACCACTACATGAGAAGTGAATAGAAATAATTCCAGGGTCCTTATGGAACATGCACCTGATTCTACCTGGCTATGAGGTTGGTGACTGGCTGGCCAAGAAAGAACCACAACTTGCTTGCAACATTTTCTGGCTGGTGGAATGTTCTCATTCAGGGAAGTTCTCCCCTGGCTTTTCCCTTCTACTTTGAAATTTTCAGAGAATGACCTCAGCAGTCCAGATGAATCCTTCCAAATATTTTAAATGAGTACCTATTTTTTTAAAAATCCACTCTCCTTTTAGCAAGGGATTCCCCTTTTTGAGCATGTTTGGATGAACTAGAACTGCAGCTCTGCATACCACAGGACAGGAGGATGCATTCAGTTCACCAGAGATGGGGCTCTCCTGTACTTTGCATTCCTCACCTGTGTCTCAGGGCACATAAGGCAAACACACATCACTGGAAAATGCATCCCACAACCAATTCTGGAAACACACATAAGAACTATGGCTCTTCCAAGCCCACACCCACCTATAATAAAACCCATTTGAGAACTCAGGAGACACCTTGGTGCTGGCTGATCACTTTTGGGCTAACCATCTATTTTTTTCTGTTCTGCTGGACCCTAATGAAATGCTAGGGCTTACTGGACATTTTTGCTTTAGGCTGTTTTGCAGGAGAATCAAATGATTAAGCACAAAAATGTAGTGGTAAAGCAGTAACACAAACATCCAGTAAGCTTCAACCTGAAGTCAACAACCAGTAAGAAAAACAATGAAGACAACTACAAGGAAAATATAAAGGTACCACATGTACCAATGGACATATTAATTCTTAGGTATTGGAGACTAATGCTGCCAGCCAGTGTCTGCTGGTACTGAGAATATAGCTCAAAAGCTAAATAACCTAATTCAATCCTTCAGAGTCTTCCCACAGTCAGTAGCAGCTCTAAGAGAATGCTTCACAAGTTATATGTGAGGTAACCAGAGTGCTCCAGGAGCTCTACTTAACCAGAGTAATCCTCATCCCTTTTGTAAAAAGAGGGGGCAGGGAGGGAAGGCATTTAAGAGCTAATATGTCTCTAGCTCACATCAGTGTGGACAAGCCCTAAAACATTACCTATCTGGCATTATGTAACTGTGGAAGGAATAAAATGCCCAGTATTCTGGAGAAACATGGTAATTCTTTCAGATCTCACTAATTAGAAAAGCTGACTTCTGCCAACTTGATTTTATTCCCTGCTTCCACATTTTCCTCACTTTTATCATGTTCTGCTGCACTGCATCACGCACACACCTGACCTGATCCACAAAAGCTTCAGAGATCCCATACCAACCTAAGTGGGCTCAGTTTAACAATCCCCAAAGTTTTAGCTACAATTACACATTTTCATAAGCCCCTTACAGATAATAACAACAATACTAAACTCCATAAATTTCCTGAAATTCAGTATCTTCATTTTGCTTAAAAAGAAACCCAAAGAAAGAAAAGAAAACCTGTTTTATTCGATTACTATCCATACAAACATTGGCAAATATAAAATGGTTTTAATATTGAGTGTTCTCAGTAAGCAACAGCAAGCTCTGCCCTTAATAAGATGGATAACATCAAATAACACGATTTTCTACATATAGTTTCTGAGACACATCTCATTCAGTTAATATTTTAAAGCCCACAAATGTAGAAAATATGAGAGAAATAGAGAAGGATACAAACAAATTGTTCCTAAGTGGCCAGAGAAAGTCTGTATGTGAAAAAGATGAATGGATGTGATTTCAGATCATTCTCCTCCCTACTTCAATATTAATTTTCTTTCTTTTTTTTCTTGGCTTGCTTGTTTGTTTGGCTGGGTTTTTTTATTTGTTTGGGGTTTTTTTTTTTCAAAAAGCCAGTAAAAAAATCAGTGACAGGAGCTGGTTGAAAAGACTTGCTTTATATTTTTTAAGGATTATTTCTTACCAGAGAAGAAAGAACAGCCTTTATGATGACTTTTAGTTCAACATCTTCCCCAGCAATTCTGCTCCTGCTCTTTGACAGCAGTCAGCAGTGCATACCTAAGAGTTCTTCATGTCACAATGCAAACAAACAAATCCTTATGCAACAGAGGATCGTCACACACGTACTCTCAGATCCTCACAATACCATTTGTTCAACTGGAGCTTCAGAAAAACACACCAGTTCAGACCTGATCTCATTACACAGTGCAAAGCCCACCTGCTACCTGACACAGCCACAGAAAGATCTGGCCTCCCTACACTGGACTTTGCCAAAGTAGTTGAGAGAGTATTGCCTGAGCCACAGCACAGAGGCTGCTGAGCTTCAACTCCTTCAAAGGAGCTGACTTGCTGTTATTTTAACACTAGATAAGGTATTGCTATTAAATCTATGCATTAATTACACCATATATTTGTTTACAATTATTTAAACAAAATCTCATGTCAAATTATGCATTAAAACATCCTCATTTTACCGTAGAAATAATATACACAAAATTAAGACATTTTCTAAGTTTATTTAGAAATCTCAAAAAGCATTTTCATTCACCTTTATGAAAGATAGCAATGCCATGAAAAGTATACCACAGGAACTTATAAACAGATTGCTTTCACTGTTACAGTGATAAGGTAGGTGTATTAAGATTTCAAATTTTTATTTCTCTTCACTTTATGACAGCTTTCACTCCAGCACTTGGAGGCATGTTCCAAGAATTTTTAGGTAAAAGTTGGTTTATTTGCAACCTTCCCTGCCACTTTGACTTCCTAGGTTTAATAGTAGCTTTGAAAAGTAAAAGTCTAATGTTTAATATCTTGAAATGGCCAAACAAAAATTCATTTTATTTGCATTCAAAATAACACAAATCCAATAGAAAAATGAAGTTATTAATTCATCACACTTATATTTGTCTATCTTCTCACAATAATGCAGCCAAGTAAGTTATTTTAGAGTTCTATATAGCTACAATAATACAAATAATAAATAACTTCAGCAGTTTGAGTACAGAACAAAGTAAAACTGCAACCATTCAGAGTCTACCTTTTCATAACAGAAGTTATCTTGAATAATTATCAGGGAAATATCAATATACACTACGCAAGTGGATCAGGTACCGTATGAAACATAATTTTATTCCTATTTAATGTAAATTCCTTAGAAACATCTTCTGAATTGCCCTGCTAAATTAATAACTGCAGGGTTTCCATTCCAGAGATTGTATTTATATTCAAAAAAGGCTACTACTTATATTTTCCACTTTTTGATAGAAAGGTATTTACATATCCTATTTTGGCATAATATTATATGTTTGAGAACATATTAGTGAGCAGGTAGTGGGACAAATGCCAGGCTTTCAAACATAGATTTGTCCTTATGGAAGATATGAAATAATCTACTTGTCTGCATGCATCCAAATAAAGTCTATGCAATAGCTTCTCCAATAATAAACATTTTCACTCAAAATAAAGCTCTCACTTATACATTATCAACAAATATTTAATTCCAATAGCAGATCTTGTAGAAAATAGATAACACATGTAAAATGTTCTAAATCAAGCAAAAATCAAGCAAAATGGCTTTTTTTCTTTTTTTTATACTCAGTGCTGGCCATGCACGTTTACTAACAGGAGACAAGATCAAATCATTTGCCCATACTCATCTAAATCTCTTAGCTGCTCTCTATTTTACGCACCAGTTCCCTTGGATGGAATGTTTCTTCCTGTCGAAAAATCAAAAGGGCAACGGTTCCTCCCATCTTGGTACTTCGCAGCAAGGACACAACTTCTTCTTGAGTTTTGCCTGTTAAATCAACTCCATTTACCTGCAACAAAGGAAACGTGAGGCATCAGTAAGATGCGAAAACCAGAGAAACCAGCAGACATTTATAGCAAAAAGTCATGTGAATCATATGGGACAGTATTAAAAAACTCTCACTGGAGCAATCTGCTTATTAGCTCACATTACAGATTTCATTTAGAAGAACTAATTAAATGGTCATCCTTCCCATGCAAACACAAATATAAGTCAGACATTTATACTTCCCTCCTTTTCAGCAGCAACAGTACAGTCCACTACACGCTAAGGCAACGAGTTCCATTTACCAGTATTTCTTACAAGAAGGTCTGCATAAATATCTTTCAGCAAAATCAACGTATGATCCCAAACTGCTCCTGTTTCCATGTGTCTTGGTGTTATACATACCTTCCAAATATATTCAGCACAACGAATTTTGACAAAAGTAGAAAGTAATTCTTTCCCTGTAAAACCTTGGGGTTGCTACTCTTGCCTCTGTTCAGTAGTCCAATCCTTTTGCCTCCACATGCCACTGATCAGGACAGGCAGATATGGAATACATGCAGGATTTCTCACTGTATGAGCTAACTTCAGTAAGGGAGAAGCCAGAGAAAGATTGAATAATCTCAGGCTTGCCAGCTCAGAAACATTTTGGAAATAAAGGTAAATCAACTAACAGTGTTAAGCAAGGGAGCATGGTGCTCAGAAGTCAGCAAACCATCTTTTTCCTTCCCCTCCTAAGAGAGCACAGCTCACACAGTTAAGATGCCATGGCTGTTATCTTAAATGCTTATCAGTCCCCTTCTACCCAAGTCATCTGGGTTACCTTGAATTACAGTAATTATAGGGGCTATCCTCCAGCAACAATTCAAGCTGACTTGGCCAATTTTGCAGTAAAGTGAAGTTAGAGCACTGAAAGGCAGTTACAGACTCAGCTGTACCTCCAGTGTCATTTGGCTTAGGGACAGTAATGAAGAGCTGTGGGTGGTAACATCTTCTATCACTCCAGCTAGGTTTGCAGAAAGATCTCTGCACTGCACCTATCTAAGAGAAATTTAGTTTCCTTGAGAACATCCTTACTTCACGAGGGAAGTGGCCTTGATTCTCTGTAGGACTCCCCTCCTCTTATGTCCCTTTCAGTTAATTTAGTAAACGTTTTCAGGGTATTGCCTCCCATCCTTGGCAAAATCTTCAATAATTTCTACTCTGTCACTCCATGCTGATTTAATTCTACTTACTAGGTAACAATCACTTTGCTTCAATATATTCTAAAAAGCAACTATGACTATGACACTATATTCACATAGGGACATGTAAACTTATGTTTTTTACAGTATGTCCAGCTTTTCAAACAGTTATCTACTGAAAATGGCCAGCAACTTGACCACTTACCTAAAAAAAAATAAAGCCAAAAAAAGGAAAAAGAGGGGAAAATTGTCCTGTAACATAAAATACTATAAGCCTCTGGAAGTGATATAGTGTGTGGGCTCATGCCAAAACACAGACAAGGAACACATAATATTTCCTCACCTCAATTAATCGGTCTCCAGCTTTTAATCTCCCATCTTGGATAGCTGCACCTCTTGGAAGGATGTTTTTCACATAAATTGGAGCAGAGCCACCAATTGGGACATCTCTTGAAGTAATGCTAAAGCCCAAGCCTTCTGTACCTGCATAAAGAATGTACATTACTAGTTAAAATGCACATTTTATATTGCATATTATTTTTACCAAACAGAATGTATGTATACCTCACTGATACAATCCATGAAAACACATACAAGATGCAAGAACTACTTCATGACAAAAAAAGAAAGCAAAAGATCTACAAGAAAGCTTTAGTTGAAGCACTGAGTCTGGGCACAGGTGGCTCAGCAGGCACTCCCTGCAACTTGCTGTTCTGATGACTTCCAAGTCATTGCCATATTTCCAACTTTCTATTTCAGATGAGCTGAGTGACAAGGAATCAGAACAAAGCATATCTGATACCCTATCACTGTCTTCCCTCTTGTCAATCTGGACCTCATCAATGATCCTTTCTTTCTCTTTTGCAGCTCTTTCATCAGCGACAGTCAGCCAAGGCTGCTGGGCATGGGGCTCTGCCAGCTCACTTGTGGACCCTGGCAGTGTGTCTCACTTGTGGACACTGGCAGGTGACAGTACTGGAGTTCAGTGGTCTCATTTCTCCTGCTCTGTGGACCTCAGGCTGTTTTCAGTCAACACCTCCTCTTTCCCTGAGCTTCACCCCATTGTCTGTCATGCAGGCAGGGAGCAAACTCAGGCTGCCACTTCTGAGGTCCTGCTGTACATCCAGGCGACTGACTACACTTGGCCAAGACAGACTGAAGCAAAACAGAGGCACTTAAGATGACCTGGAAAAATCCAGAGGAGGAATCCAGCCAATACAGCAAATAAGACTCGTCTGTATTTCAGAGAAGTTAAGTGCATCATCAGTTCCGGGATTCACAAGCTGAGGACAAACAGAAGCCTTTCCTACTACACAGAAAGCTGGTTTGTGATCCTCCCTTAAATCCAATCTATCCAATGTTACCAACAACCCCTAAAACTCTACAAAAACCTGCCACTTCCCCCTCAACATTACACATCAAGTCTATTGGGGACACTTAATGCAGCATGAAAATAGCTGGCCATCCAGTGGAGAGCATCTCAACACACTGTCAGCACAGCTTGCATTTGAAACTTTTCAGAGGTTGTCAAGGCACATCTACAGTTCCAGTTACCTTGCTAGGCATACACAGGCCCAACCTACATCTAAGCTGAGCTACGATGGCAACCTGCAGTTGGGACTCAGCAACACCAGGGAGGTCACCAAAAGCTATACAGCACACACCTTTGTAAAATGTCATGGGGACAGAAATCAAACTTCTATGAAACTGTCGCCAGCTACAAGCCCTAGGATGCATAACACAAACTGTGTGAAAGACACACAACTACTGAACCATTTGAGGTGTTAATGTATAAGAAGGAAAAAAAAAAAAAAACAACTGCAACAGCAGCCGGAGAGACAAGTGAGCAAGAGAGCTCTGCAGATCTCAAGGTCAATGCAGAAGAAAAGGGAAGAGGTGCTTCAGGTGCTGGAGCAGAGAATTCCCTACAGCCCACAGAGAAGATGATGGAGAGGCAGCTGTCCCCCTGCAGTCCATGCAGGTCCATGGTGGAGCAGAGATCCACCTGCAGCCTGTGGAGGACTCCACAACAGAGTAGGGAGATTCCCACAGGAGGCTGTTCCCTATGGGAAGCCTGCACTGGAGAAAGCTCCAGTGACCCCATGAAGAGGAGTTCATGCTGGAGCAGGTTTGCTGGTGGGATCTGTGACTCTGTAGAGGATTGACCCTGGAGCAGCCCATTCCTGAAGGACTGACCCCATGGAAGGGACGCACACTGAAACAGTTCTTGGAGACCTGCAGCCTGTGGGTGAGGTTCACCCTGGAGATGCCAGCGAAGGACCCCACTCTGGAGATTGTGAGGAGTCCTCCCTCTGAGGAGAAAGGAGTGGCAGAGACAACATGTAATGAACTGACTGCAGCTCCCATTCCCATCCCTGTGCATTGCTGGGAGGAGGAGGTAGAGAATTCATGAGTAAAGATGAGTCCAGGAGGAAGGGAGGGGACAGGGGAACATGTTTTAAGATTTGGTTTTATTTCTCATTACTCTACTCTGATTTGATTGGCAGTAAATTAAATTAATTTCCCCAAGTCAAGTTGGCTTCACCCATGACAGTAATTGGTGAGTGATCTCTCCCTGGTCTTATCTCAACCCACAGGCTTTTTGCTGTGTTTCACCTCCCTTGTCCAGCTGAGAAGAGTGAGTGATAGAGCTCCTTGGGGGGCACCTCCTGCCCATCCAAGTTCAACTCACCACAATGTTACTTCGCTTCTAAAAATTAATTAATTTCTGTTGCCTATGTTTAATTGCTAAACCTACTTTCCTAGAGAGCAGATTAATATCCACACATGAAAAGAAAGCAGGAGTCAAATATAGTAACCAGTATTCAACATACAGATTTCTGAAATCTGCACAATTGCATTCAATTAAAATTTAGTACAATATATTTTATTATGAAGACAGAAATCATGGTAAGAAGTAAACTGACACAGGTGCCAGGACTGGGCTTGACTCAAGCTTTTAAAATCTTCATCTTGAACATAACTAAGTGCTCCTGTATACAAGTAGGGGCATGTAGATCTCATTGTTCAGGAAACTTGGATCAGTTCTTCTAGGCTAATTATTTTGGGTCAACTTTGCTTCCTTCTGCAGCATTCAAGACAGTTGGCATTTAAATTTGAAAGTCTTCATCCACTTTCAGGCAAATATAATATTTATCTGTGCTGTTACATAGAGATAAAAAATTACTAGATCTTGTAACATCCATATTTTACTCAGAATACCTCCCAATTTTAATGATGCTTCAAACATTCATGGAGCTCTTTAATTCCCTGCAATATGTGAAGATGATCTGAGTAAGTTTTTTTAAGTCATATCTCAGCTTTTTATGGAATTTATCTTTTTCTATTATAAGGATCAACACTGAATACTTCTCTTTGAGTACAGGTTTTGTCTGCTAAAATTTCTAAAGTAATATCAGAACACGAGTGCACTCCCAGGACAATATTTCATTATTAATAAGCTTAATCCCTATTGCCTGATTACAGCATCATTACAGATGTCTGGTTCACACACAGCACTTCAAACCCTCATGGAAAAAACAGAAGTTGAAATGTTCTCATTACAAATGCACACAGGATATAAATTTGGACTGTGGCATTTTCTGCTGTCAAATCTCCAGAAAGTCTTTACCAAAGCCTGCAGAACGTCACAAATCCACACTGAGCCCAGATATTAGCAGAAGAAAATTCTAATTACTTGTTTCTGTAGAAAGAAGGGGCTTCAACTGGGCTGTGTTTTACTGTGCTGCTGTGTGCAGCTTTTGGGTGTAATTTTCCATTTACCATTTCTCTGCTTCAGTTGGCTATTCATGCCCCATAGCTGCTCTTTGCTGGATGATACAGCTTCATAAACTACTATGCTTATTATATATAAATTAGATGTTCACAACACTGGGAAATAAATGGATACATCCAACCGAGGACAAAAATAAATATGACTTCTGTGACTGAATTGATTTTAATTTTTTTTCTTTTTTATACACATAACTTGATTTAGTTCTCTCCACTCCATTCATTTCCATTCTCCTGTTGATAGAAATACATATAAGATCTTAATATCTTCCTGCTGCTAAAATGTTTTCAGTTCTTAGGGTGTAAAACTGCATTATAGTAATGAGTGAACTGTGCAAACATATTGTAGGCTTCTCTGATTTATGCTAGTAATACAGGAGAGACTGGACACACATACAGGCAGAACCACAATGAATAGAAAACAGAAAAAATCTGCATATTTTAGAAAACACAGGAGTCATCCTACGCAAAGCTAGGAGCTTTACTTTGCAATGTTTAGATTTTTTTGAGCTATATTCATGTTAATCTCTTCTAGATTTTAAAAAGGGTAAATTTTTGAAAGGGTAGAAAACATTTTCTTCTTTCTATAGATGTCATCTCTAACAAAGATCAAATTGCACCAAGTGTTAATAACATTTAAAAATTACCCACTAATTTGCGTAATTCAAATTCTTAGGCTTCTTTGATAAATCAACAGCTCTCTCGACAAGTTAGAGTTCTTTTTTCTTGAATGTGATGCTGAACACGCCTTCTAAAGTCTCATTACCCTCAAGAGCTGAGCCAGCTCTGAGCTGAAGACAAAGTGGTTTTAAATGAATAAAAAGGGCAGTTACAATGGTAAAAGATCTATTTTGTACAACAGAAAATTGGAAGATTTGATGTGTCAGTTGCTGCTTGGGAAGAAAAAAGTTCTGGTAGCTTTAAGGTAAGGGGGAGAGGAAATCCATTCTTATAATTTAATTAAACATATTTTCCAAATGAACATCATAATTTCATTTGGAAGCAGTCTGATCATAAACTGAAAGAAAGTTAAAAATTTTATTAACTTTTACTACAGGTGACTAGACTCTTATCTCCCAGAGAAGAAGTGTTTATTTTCTCACTAATGCTGGGATTACCTTCTTGATTGTGGAAAGAATGTGTCTGGCATAACATTTCTGTCTTTCTAAGGCTATCCTTTACATTCAGCACCAACTGCAGGTCTAAATTCTTGGCAGCAAAATGTGCTCCTGGGTAGAAATACAGATAGGATATGATACAAAAAGCCAGGATCACCTCTGCAGTGTTTTCATCCCTCTCGAAAGGACACTGGTTCAGAGACCAGCAAAGAACAACCTACTCTGTCAACATCTTAGGATACTTCTCTTGTCTTGCCTTTCAGCATTGTAAGCAGTGCTAGAAGTAAATCAAGCTCTTCTTCCAAGTCTAATTTAAGAAAAGGCATGAGTTCTCAGGGAATTCAATACAGACCTCTCTAAATTAAAAAAAAAAAACAACTACAAACGAACAAACAAGGAAAGCAGAAATTTTCACTCCTAAAACAATAGAAAACATGTAAAAACTGACAATTGGGCACCAGAGGTTTTTACTACTTATGCAAGAAAGGCAGAGAACATTTCAGAGCAACCTGAACAAAGAAAACTCATATGGGTGAACAGTCCTCAGATGGAATAAAGGATTGTTATAGGGGAAAGTGTAGATTCTTCACGCAAGACAAAGAACACACTCTCCCTTTCCTGAAACAATAAGCAAGGTTGGTTGCAGGTTGAAAAAGTGTGACACAAAAATTAAAAATTAAAGCATCATCACTTAATGAAAGTAGTAGATTATACTGGGATGGAGAATAAGGAGAGACGTAACATTATAATAAAACTAAGCAGAAGGGCCAAATGTTCTCTGACAATAGTCAGAGCAGACACTGTCCTTCCAAGCACTTCAATCTCCTGGTTTGTCACAGGAGATGCTTTCTGGAGATCCAGATACAGATGGATGACTGCTGAGCTAATTATCCTAGTGTTCCACATTGGAAACAAGGGGGGGTTTTTAAGGACCAAACCTCATGAGATTTGACAGCAAATATGCTCTTATTGTAAGGGTCATCACTAACTAACCAAGACCATTTTACTGCTCCTAGTTTAAGCCTCATATTTTCAGAATTTGTGCATGTGTAGTCAGGCTTCCTGTACATGCAAATGACTGCTTAGAAGGCTGACTGCTCAGCTGTCTACAAAATTTCTGCAGCCACATGCACAATCAAGACTAATTGCATGCCCATTCTTATGTAGTTGAATGATTTGGAACAAGTGAGGTTTTTTTCTCCAAGCAAAGCTCACACCACTCAAGAAGATCTTTGATCAACCTAATAGAAATGCTCTTTTCCCTTATGCAACAGCCTGCTAATGATGGTCAGAAGTGGTTTTAAAAAATGGAAAGATGAAACTTGATGCAGTTTATGCTTCTTCAGTGACTAATAATGCTCAAAATTATTTGCTTCACTTTTGAATCTCATTTCTCAAGGTCACTGAAGTAATTTAGGCATCTACATGCTTCATTTCAAAAGTGACAAAGACACTTTCTGCATCTGAACAGGAATTTTAAGCAAACATATCATTTCAAAAGAAATTTTAAACAAAAATTTAAAATGTCAGTTCAAAGTCTGGCTCAAGAAACTGTGTGGGGAAAACAGGAGAGTATAATGAAAAATGCATATAAATCTGTACACTTCAGATACATGATGCAGGGTATCTTACAGACAAGTTCGGAGTTCTGTCTTGTACACTGTCCTACATGAACCCAAGCAAAGCAAGTAATTGTTTATTTTTTAGTTAGTTAGTTAGTTAAATTGTTCATTTTTTAAAACTAACACATAGATGTGCTCCACTCCAGAGCAAATAAGATGCCATTTCAAACTAGCATACTCCCAAACTACCCATGGCAACTTATTTGTGTCTCTAACGACTTCTTGCAGAAAGGAACTTGGGTGCAGCAGGGCTGAGTGTCACTGTGCCACAGATGGAATGCCCAGTTCCCAGGTGGCACTCACAGAATTTCAGATCAGCTCTGTATGCAAGATGTAGCATTATTAACCTCGGCAAGGCCAGGAAGCCAAACACAACACAAGACAGTCATGAGCTGTTGAGCAAGGTCTTGTCATCCTGCTCACATCTACAATTTAACCATCTTTCTCTCCTGCACTGTGAAGACATGCCTCCTTTGTTTCAGGACTCATCTTCTAGAACAGAGCTGCTATGTCCTGTTTGTGATGGACTTGGTAACTGCTACAGCTTTCCTGACAGTTCTGTCACTCATTTCTTTCCCTTTCTTTTTCTTGTTTTGCAAGAGAAAGGCCAAGAAGGAAGATATAATCACAACTCCCATGGTCTGTGGCTAAGTCACCCTCTGGAAGTGGGGAGATGTGGACTGAAGTCCTGATGAACTGAATACTTCAGACAAAAAATTATCAAGATATTTGGTGGAACTAGGACCAACTTAAGAAACATGAGCTAAATGCTGACATTTTACTTCCAGAATTTTATATTTAATTTAGCTATACAAACATGTAGTTATAGATAGAAATCATATGACGCAATGAACATTATACTGAAGGGCAAGTGAATAAGATTAAGCTAATTTCCAGACCAAGTACTTCAGGCTTGTCTTAGTAGAGCAGTATCAAAAGCAGTAGATATGAAATCTGAGTAGCACAATGTCCAATGGAAAAACAGTCTTTTGAATGCTTTAGTGAGTATCAGGCTAAATGCTGTGAGTTACTAAGTGCTCAAAGACTGAGCCTTACAGTCATTTGCTGTATAATTGGTTATTTATTATTTATAAGTGTTGGACTAAATTCCTCTCAGTTGCATTGGCTCAAACACACACAGCCAAAGAAGGAACACTCTGGGAGCGTCCTGGTGCAGATGAGGTCAAAGTTTGTCCTAACACTGCGGTTGTGTACCAGTGGTGTTACTTTCTTTATTCATTAGCTACAAATAATTATTTTCATTTATTTATACTTACTGTGTATCAGTTTACACCAAAATGTATATAAATACAGGCTCACTGTCATGTCTTGCATTATCTTATTTTGTGTGAGCTATTAAGCTAGACTGCTATATAGCCTTAATGGCATTAGAATATCAGCAATAGCCCCTACATCTATATGCTAAAAGTTCAGGCCTTGACCTTTAAGGTAAGATAAACAGATATCCATTTTCATTTAGAAAAGCCAGCAAACATTCCGCAAGGACTAAAACATATGACTGACCTTCTCTTCTGACTTTATTAAACAGCTAAATCCTATGAAAGTTCAGGTTATTTTAAAATGCCAAATCAGCAATAAATATTAAGAAATCATAATTACAGAAGCACATACTGTAGGGTTATTCTAGATTGTCATCCTATATCATAAAGCTTATGCAATGAAAAAGAGTTCAATTCTCATACACTACATCCATTATCAGAATGTACAGGTAAAATGAAAACTGAATTTCAGGATGACACCTTGCATGCCTTAATGCACCCCACAACGAGTTTTTAAAGTAATAAGGCTAATTGGTGAAACAACTGCTGTCTGTCAACTACAAGTAAGAACATTTGTTAAATATCTATAAAGCCTGTGTTATTACAACATCTTAGAAATAATCCTCAAAAACAATCAACATTCCCATTGAACTCATATTTACAACAGAATACTTGGGGCATCCTTAAGCTTATTGCTGCATTTGTTGCTCCATATGTATGTTCTCAGAGCGACCAAATGTAAATCAAAATGGGAGAGGCATGCTTTTTTCTACAGTGGAGACTAACAGCAAAGATAAAAAGGCATCTTTCCTTATGCACATTTTTCTTTATTTTTACCATGCATAAAACCCACTATAGTTTCTACCTTTATCTATAACCTGAGCTAGGTGCCATTCCACCATAAGTAGTATTCTCAATTAAGCCAACTGTTAGAAAATAAATCCCCTTTAAACTTCCAAAATATATTCTAAATATATTTCAAAGTTCTTACTACTGTAAGAGCCATCAAACTCCTCTGGTATGAACCAGTTGTTAAAGTATCTTAGAGATAACTTTTCATCAACAGGTAGCATGCACCTTCTTTACTCCAAACCCACCTAAGATATTAGTGCCAGCAAGGATAAATTACATTATAGACTTGGGGGGAGTATTTCTGAATGAGAATTGGCTGAGAATTCTTTTACGTACTGTCCAAGTAATATTTCTAAAGACTTCCACAGATACAAAAAAAACAGGTAAAAATCACCCTAGTGACTGAGAGCATATTTATAAGCACACTGATTCCTTACTCAACCAAGAACAGCAAGTTTTTCCAAGAAGGCTGATCTGAGCTGATGGCCTAGAGAAATTCTTGAAGGAGCATCAACAACAGAAGCAAACTGTCAACTCAACCTTATGTCATCCAAGTTTGTAGAGCTTAAAATTCAGCAACCAGAAAGAAGCAATCTGGTGGTTCATGCAAAGTTCATAGAAAGGAAAGCATAATGATAATGTGACAAGTAGCCTTGTACCTGTGAAACTGTAAAATCTCTACATTCAATGCACAATCTTTAAACTTTCAATAAAAAGATTATTAATAAATATTATTAACATTAAGCAAAGAGAGTATCTTAAGCAGAATGTACCCCAAGTTCATGGAGAATACTGTCATATGGGAAAATGTTCTGCTGTGTAATGTAAATACTATTCTTGTTGCTAGAGACCAAATTATAGCTAATCTTAAACATGCTCATTTGAATACCATAAAGCTTACAGCATGTATAATCCTTTAAAAAACTCATTTCCCAAGAGCTAAGAATACTGGCATCTAAATGTCAGTTTATTATACTTCAAACTATCTTAAAAGCATCTACACATTAACTACAAAAAATACCAAATTTTCTCACATCATAAAAATTTCACGGATGTACCAATGCATCTACATGTGCACATATAACAGAGATGTTGAGATAAGCACACACTACTTTAAATAGTGTCTCTCACCCCCATTCAAATTATATTAGCACAAGGGCCAAGACAGGAAATATTGCATTACATCTCAACCAAAGGTTTTAACATCTCAGTGGAAAAAAATAAAAGTTTTAGCTGGAAATTAGAACGTCCAATTTACCAACGGGATCCAAAACACTCTTAAAATCTAAAGCCAAAACTCAATTTGAAAAGTCATAGCTGTGAAGTACAGAACATGGGCCATTTTAGCTTAGTTGTTTATATTAAATAGTTCACCACTCCCTGGGTCTTGGCCAACAGAATTTGAGGCATTTACTGCACTACATTATTAGCTGAGAAGCAGAAAAAAAATGTTAAATACTCTTTAAAATGGACTTTTGCAAGCATGCTGCACACACTGAATGCCAGGTGGGTGTCCTGGCCTGCCCTCAGAGACAACTCAGTGCCTTGGCTTTAAAAAACCCATTGCACCTGCCATCCTTCCTGCCCAGGACTGTGGCACTGGGCGTGCACACACACCCTACAAGCACATCTCCTTCTGTATGAGGAGCACACTGGGTCCTTACCTTTTCTCAGCTGTATACTGAGCCTCTTCCCTATCTTTTTGGTGTTATAGCCACTGTTTGCAGTGGAGGTGAGAACTTTCTGAGGTGATGGTACCAGGCCAGAGGGTGGTTTCCCTGATGAATTCACACTATGAGGTAGCTGCGAGTAGGAGTCTGTCTGATCAGAGTGGTTGCCCGCTCTAGACATTCTTTGTAACGTGTGAAGTCCAGAATTGTTAATACTTTTCCCATCAGCATACTGGGAATCGGGGCTGAAGCGGCTGGAGTAGTACATGTTCTCACTCTGGGACAACTGTTCGTACTGCTCTTTATTCGCCGCAGGGACCACGTGGAACCAAATGAACGGCGTACGCATGGCTTGGCGAAACATATGCTGGGCTCTAGGTTTTAAAATGAACAGAAAATTAGCAAATTAGGACTGGCAGACTATGAGACATTATAAGCGTAATTACTAATGTTAATTAAGCAACACGAGCTGACAGACACATTGCACTCAAGCATAAACCATAAAACTTGAATCTGTTCCCTAGCCTATTTGGTCTGCTTTTCGCTAAGGTTTAGTGCTTTAGGGCAACACTATGGTTAAATATGCTTAATGACTAATGTAGCAAATACTGGATTCAGAAAAGCAAAAATTTCAACCACAGTCTTGAAATGCAGACAATTCTATAGCAGGACTGCAGTGTTTTGAACCTTTTGTTTTGAACCTTTATAATTGTAATAATTGTGATAACTGTTACCACAGTGACAACAGAATTATTAGAATGAAAATTACTAATTATAAAAAGACTATGTATTTCAAAATTTTCTGATTATATGCAGTCTTGCAACCAGTCTAACTAACATTTCAATTTTGTTCAGCCAGTAGGCTATCAGAATACAACATTAATAAATAGGAAAAAATGCTTAATCCTGTACAGACAGACACTAGGCTCAAGGTCACAATCCAAAGCATACAAAGTCAACAAAGTCTCTTCACAAACTTCACAAATTGTGATTCAGAAGCTTAGAACAAGCAGACAAAAGCTGCTTTCAACCATATGGTACAGGGTTATGTTTCAATTCAGGTTAGAGTTAAAGAAATTAAAATTTCAAATATATATTAAGTATTAAGATGATCAGAAAAAATGATATTTGGCCCTCAGTGTGTTACGGATTTCAGAACAACATCATCATCCATGAAGTCACTACCTGCATACCTCTTTTCTATTTTTCTCTTTCTCTTACATGAATATGAACTGCAATCTAATTTCCCTCTTAAAAGTCTTTCTGATTCCTTTCAAGATTCTACCAAGTCCAGACAACAACTAAGCAAATATTTATCTCTCAAACTTCTCCAGGAAATTTCTGCATATACAGTACCTTTAGTTCTCACACAATCAAAAAACCCACATTTTTTTTAATGTTAAAAATAAAGTCTTCAAGTTGTCCATTTATATTGAACATGGTGCATTTGCAAGTATAAGAATAAAAGTCATATGGGAATTTCAAGAAGAACAGATTATCAACATAAGAAGAAAAAATCTATCATGCATAAAAACAGTCAAATAAGAACTGTGTATATTCTAACGACAATAATTATCCTGGATTTTTTTTAGTCTGGCTATAAAAAAGTCAATAATGTCCCTAAGTGTATCTTTTCTCTATTAGAAAGGCAAGCTTAGAGGGTTTTTTCTTACCTACCTCAATTATTATTATTATTATTACCAATTAAAATTATTCCAAGGTGCAGTGGTAAAGATCAAATAATGCAATGTAACATGTGGTAAGAATACTTACTGCTCAAACCTCCTGTTCCGCAGGTCTCCGTCATTAATCCTGACAATACAATCATTCTCACGGAAAAGGTTTTCTTGTTCAGCTTTTCCACCCTTCTCCAATCGCTTCACCAGCAGCCCCAGGGTTCTGGAACATTAAGATTACAAATTATTATTTTCTGAATAATCTGCAATGTAGAGCATCCTGTTGATTTCAGATTTTATCATGATCATTACAGAAACTATATTTTAAACCATCTTTACCTTGAAGTAGGATAGCACTACTAGGATAGTAGGATAGATTCAAAAAGGTTCAAGAATTACCTGATTTATTACCCCTTTTCCATAAAACAAAAGGCCTGGGTGAATCAAACATGTCAAAAGTAAGAATGAACAGGCTGTGGGATGACAGCACATTCATTCTTGAAAAAGGCCAAGATTTTTGTATAGTAAAAACTCTAAGAACCACCACACATCTGAGAAAAGACATCTTTTCTGCTAGTTTACTGAAGCTGAATAGGTTCAACTAAAAAATTTGAATTTCTGAATTAGCAGAGAATGCCACAGTCTTCACTACTCCTTCTGTGCAAGTGAAACGTGGGGTCATCTCATGTAATAAGCAGCCTGTAATGAGGGGGTGGATAGAGAATTCAATAATTTCATGTGAACCAAATGCTTTTATTTTTAAATCTTAACATTTTTAAATAAAACAAAAAAGAGGAAATTAAAAATTTAAATGCTCTTTTTAAATTCAGAGTCTTATCTTAAATTAATTAACTGAAGAAAATTTCCATTTGATAGCCTCTGTGCAATGAGTTAGCTCCCTCTGTTTCATGCTTACTCACAGTATCATCTTAAGGACATTTTTAGAGAGAAAAGGTAAACAAATATTCAATCTGAGATTATGAAAAAGGATCCTGAAGAATGGACTTCTGAGATACTGGCAGGATACTATGAAAAGTCAGTGATGTTTCTATACCTGAACTCCCTAGCCGAAGGAGAACTCAATCTTCAGGATTATTCTTGCACTGACAATGCAATTTTTTTTTTTTTTTTTTAAGATCAGCTTTACAGTGAAATCCCACAGGATGTATCTGTGGGTCAAACTCACATCACTCAAGTCAACAGCCTCACTTTTTTCAGAATTCATTTCAAGGCATGGCGTGAAAAATACTTGGTCTAATCAGGAAGAATTGTAAGACCACACGTCTTTTAAGTAAAAATCTTTCAGTGATCACAGCACATCCATTCACACATAATATCTCAAAGTAAATGGGTGCTTAAAAAAAACTCCTCATGTGCTCAAAAGTTACCTACACACTTGAGCACTTTACCAAAAGGGTCAGAAAAGCAAAATTAACTTATTTCTTCCACTTCAACATCTTCATTTACCAATTTATTGCCAGCATAAGCAAATAATACTTTTTTTTTTTTACAGAACAGTCCTACAATTTCTCCTACAAGGCAGATGGAGGAGTAGGGGAAATGATCCTAGTAGTATTTCCATTTTGGAACCACCTAGAGACATTAAGATACGATGTTGAAAAGATCTAAACAATGTAAACAGACCGTGAGGAGAAAAACAACATAAAGCATTCTGACAGCACAAATCATCACATGAAGCCTGAGTCAGACATTTGCATGACAAAAAACTCTACAAGTCCACAACAGTGGCACACTAACCTAATGACCATATTGTGCTCCATTTACTGTACTACAATTTTCTGATCATTATTAGGTTATGTAGTCACAGGAAATAAACTTTAAAAATACTGATTCAAACCCTTTTTTCCTTCTCTTCACTAAAAAAAATGTTGAAGATGGTCTCAGATTTTAAAAACTTATAAATAACTATAAAGAAATTATAGATGGTTTGATAGCTGCATGAAGAACCAAATTAACAGTTATATTAATAGTAAAAATGAAAAATACTTTTACAGCTTCCCTGTATTGTTTTTATCAGAATTATAGTTTTGACACATAGAAAACTGATGTATTAGAAAATATGTCTGTGACTTCTTCACTTGTGAGTTGATGAACTTCTTTTGGGAGATTGTCTTGGAGCCACAAAGTGAAGCTACTGAAGAGCATAACTTTAAATGGGGAAGAGATAGGCAAAGCAAACATAAAATAGGGAATGCTACATATTTAAGGGAAAACCAACAAAATAGTTGAGTGGGAAAGGAAGGAGTTGTGTCTACACTTCCTTTTCTTTCACTTGATGCCCAACAGCTCTTTGATGCAGCTGTACTCCTCTGCAAGGTCCAAAGACAATTCAGAATTTGGATGTGCATGCAATGCTTGCACAAGAGCATACATAATAGCACCAACAGTGTCTGGTTTATATGGTTAAATTAAAAAAAAAATCAAAAAATCAAAATAATATCTACACAAAGTACAACAATCTTAGTTATCTAATGACAATATGTGATACAAAATAATGTGATTATTTCATCCCAATGTCTCCATATACTTACGATTACAAAATGATTGTTCTATCAATAGTTGTGACATAGCATTTTTCTTGAAATGTTGCTTTCTACTGTCCTCACATTCTGAATTTATATCAAATTATTAATGCAAGATGCGCCTTTATGCATGGTTTGACATTTCTTAAATTTATTCCACTTAGGCTCTCAAATCTGTAAAAATATTACTAATCCTAACCTATAGTAGAATAATGTAACAGATAAACTACCAGTCAAAATTGTAAATTATCTCATTAAACAAAGGCTACAAGTTCTGCTAATGCAAGACTGCTCATCTCTAACACGGCATATGGTGCTCATGAGGATTTTGCTTCTTAACAAATGTTAGAGCTAGGTTAACCAAGGCATATAAAGCTAAAGTCACTGAGAGCAAATTCAAGGCTGGATGAACAGACTGAGTCAAACCTGAAACCAGGCTCCTCACAGTGCCTTTTAATTTATTTAATTTTTTACATAAACACATGGCACAAAAGATCTCTTTAGATACAATTCCAGAAACCATTTGAGGGTTTGAGTAGCAGAGAAAACTAGAACTATGGAAAATACACGTTCTTCAAAAATTAACAAAAGCATACCAATTTCCTACAGTCTTTATTCAGCATATTATGGTTAGATGTAAGAATGTGACTCTAAGAAAGATTTTATGGGAATTCATATTTGTTATTGAAGCAACTAGAGATAAACAGAGTAGACCTGATATTGCAAATATGCAGTAACCTAAAAACGAATTGGATTTTTTCCTTGCCATATGCCACCATCATTAATCCTGTGAAGTGGAGCTCTACTACAGCTTCAGTATTAGGTTTCCTACATTAGGAAGATATAAATTTTGAAAGCATCTAAAATCATCAGGTATAAAATACCAAAGTCAGTTTATACTTTTTTTTTTTAAAACACAACGATGTAGCATATAAATGTATGGGTATATTTGAATTTACTTAATTTTCTCCAGTTAAAGTAAGTCAACATAATTTCCAATATAAATTCTTAAGTTACAAATCTTTTGAACCCAACTTTTTCAAAAATGAGATTAAATATCATGTAAACCTACATAAAACACTCTACAAGTCTATAATCCTGTTGAAACAATAATTATAAATAGAAATTTGGTACCTGTGCTGTTTTAGACTAACATTAGCTGACACAGAAACAGAGGGGAAACTGCCAAAGCACAGAGCTCAATCTTTGTATTTGTTTTAAATACCTAATTGGGAATGTAAGCAGCTGAGATTATATTAGCATTTGCACCACTGTATTTCCACAAGGTTCATTACTCTAATTATACTATTAAAATAAACTCAGCTACATGTGTTAACATTTCAGTTCTCAGTATAAATTACAACCAATGATAAAACCAGAAATAAGCAGTGAATTTTTTTATTGACATCTAAATTGCCTGACTTAGTTGGGGTAGTTCATGAAATGCAAGCTCTCCACATGCCATCCAGATGTATGGAAATGATGATAATTTATCTTAATAAAAACTGACAGTGAAAGTAAAAATAAAAACTGACATTGAGCATCTAGAACATGATTTGGTCATCATGGCCCATTGTATGTACACATTGAAGTTATTTATCTATTTACCTGCAAGCTAACTGTACTATAATCAAATCAGACAGAACAGAAAATAGCCAATTTAAATGTTTATGTAAAGTCACTAACATGAAAAGGCAAAAACTAGATTACAGAACAAAAATAAGGATTGAATAAGAAGCTGATGTGCAGCGGTTTCATGCTATGAAGGATCCCTGAAAAGTTCTACAAGAACATAAACACAGTATAAATTCCTAGATTCAGAGGTCAGAACAGGTAAATCTGCTTGTTTTTTTGAGTTAAATTATTGTGGCTACTCAATACTAAATTGCACATAAACTCCTTTACCCAATATTGGCATCACAGAACTGCTATTGGAAGCATTTAAATTTCATGTCTGAAGTCCAAAACCAATTCCCCATCTTTGGTAACCGCTCCTCAGCTTTTTAGCTTGAGTAATACTTCAAATTATGCTTATAAAACTCTTAAAGGCTGAGATCAGTTAGTTTGAACTCAGATACAAGAGTGAGGGAATGGTATATTCACTCCACAGAGAATCTTTTTCCCCATACATATGTTTTTGAAAGCCATGGCTAACTTTAAAACTTAAAAGGATGGAAATACAGGAGAAATAAACTGAGGGGCAGACAGCACAGACCTCCTACTTGATCAAAGAGAATATGATCATTAGAGAGGCACCTTGAAGGCAATATTATGGACTCTCAGTATAGACAATGGCAAATAGATATTTAGTTTTCCAGTGACACATGAGATGAATTTATAAACTCTAGAAAATGAAGTATACTTTCAATAAAAGAAAAAAAATAGAAAGAGTATAAAAAAATCTAGTAAGGGTAGTTAGCGTTTGTGTATGTCTAAATGCCCACTTTCATTTGAGGGTTCTTTTTTTAATAAAAGCTGTTAAATTTGTCATTTAAACTGACAAAAATTCTCTTTTTCTTTCTTTTGAGACTTCCTAATATTTTAAGACTTTCAGGATATATAACAAAATACATTTTTAGCCACAGGTTTTAGATGCACGGTTAATCATGAATTTCATGGCATACTTCAACAGGAAGAAAAGCTTGCAGAGCTGTGCATACCTGTCCATAACAAAGTAACATGTCTGATACTTATTAGCGGATGTTCATTGTGGGGATTTAGACAAATATCCAAATCTTTTTTGGTTCTGCTTTACTAAGTAGACTTCAGAGCAGTCTTGGGACTATGGGACTCTAACTTCCATATCATCTTTCACAGAGATTTCTGATCTTATCTTATATATTCCTTGTGTCAACTGAATCTATTTCCAAACAGACATGGCAGATTTCAGAAGAGCAGCTAGGGTAGAGAGCTTGAGAAGGTTTCAAAAGTAGAAGAGGCCATATAATGGCAAATTACTCTACAATTACTGCTGAGCTTGCAGAGAACTTGGCGCAACCCCACCTAAACTTCAACATAACATCCCACATCATCCAGGCTGCTCAAATGAGATGCTTAAGGGACTGTTTGCTCCTGTCCCTGAGCACCTAATAAGAAGGAAGGATTGGTATAGCAATTTTGAAGAGAGTTAGAATTTTCTTTCCTTTCATACTTTTCTCTTGTTCATCTCCTCTTTTTTCTACTCTTATCTGGACACTTTGCTACTTGCCTTCTCTTCCTCCTTCATGCCTCAGCATGCATCTTTCTGCTCAGCACTGCATCTATGCCATTGCAAATGTGCCAGCAGGTTTGCAAATAAAACTTTTATCCTTTAAAAATGCACAACCATAAGGTGATGAATATATATACCCTCCTCCTTTCTGATAAGGTGAACAAACAAAATCATATTATCAAATAGGCCAATAAAAGACTGATACATTTCTAGAGGCAAAACCAGAAGGATAACATGGAAACATATACATAGAATAAAGTTTCACCATGTCTTTACAAATCAATAATATTTTTCCTAGAGAAATACAGGGTTTTTATTTTAAAAAAGGTCTTAGTTTTACTGGGAACAGTAATAATTTGTATCATCTATATAAATGAGGCAGAGACCTTTACAGATTTTGCTCAAGATCAAAAGCCAGTACTCAAAAGATTTTTATTCCAAATCCTCAAAAGGGTTATGTTATGGCACATAATTTTTAGAGTTTTGGAGTGTTTCCTTAGGGAGGGATTTTCTGGTGTCAATTTTTTGGTGGAATAAGGCTCTTGCTTATTGCATAAGAAAAAAAAGGTGAAATGCATAATAAGTTTTTACACTTTTTCAAGTTATTGATTTAATAACCATTGCTTATTGAGTAACATTTTCAAAAGCAAAAGAAAGGAACTACAAGAAAATTAATTGAAAACACAGCATCACTGGAATTGAACAGCAAGCAAATATAAAACAACTGTGCAACAGTGGACTAATCTATATGGCACATGAAATCTTTTCTTTTTGGACATCCCTCATTTACTCAGTCCTGTGTTTGGTTTTCTATAGTTAGGTTTCTACTAAGCAAACCCCCTGCTCAAGTTACTGTAAGCAGGCAGTTGTAGGTTGATTGTAGCAGGGAGAATTATTTTTTGCAGCTGGGGAGGAACAAAGAGTAGCCACGTTCCACAGTGAGAAGTAGGAAGCAGAAGATCCCTGCCATGCATCTGCTCTCCCTCTGAATCTAGCAAAAGGAGAAACACATGTGTCTTATCTGCTCAAAAGAAGTGGGAAAGCAGGAGGGGAAAAAAACTCCCCACCAATTGCTTCAAACCTGAACCTGGGTGTGTTTCTTTCCCCGTCCACACTGGAGGCAGCTGGAGAAAAACATGTTTATCCTGCCTGAAAGCATGCAGAGGCATGGGTATGCAGACAGTAAAGTACAACACAAGCGCTCAGAATCAACCCCAAGCAATGAACTCTGTTTTTCCTTCATTAGAACACACAGGGCATGGCAGAACACTTTTGGGAATATTCTAGATCCTCCCCAACGCTGCTCTTCTACACTTTCAAGATATGGGAATAAGTGTCTCCCCTCTTCAGCAGATTATTTTGTGGAGGGTTGAAGAAACTCAGCAACTACACCTATGGTCCATTTTTCAGTAAAGTGAGTTCTAGTATTATGAAGTAAAAGAGGATACATTTTAATATAAAACTATTTCCCTTGTAACACAATTTGTTTTTCCAGCATGTCCTGATTTGAAACACCTATATTTAAAATTAGGTTTCCTTTATCACATAATTTTTCATTACATAGTTAGATTTCTTTTTTTAAAATTATATATTTTATTTCTGTGTTTATGACTTTTTTCTTTAACATGGTCTCATTATGTATGAACAGTTTAAGCTTTGTCTCAGACTTGACAAGCACACTAACAGGCTGGAAGCGTCTCACTGTAGCTTTTACTCAAGTTAAAATTCTTATTTAAAATGTCAAAATATATATTTTAACATCAGTTCTATTAAACAAGTACTTACTAGGCAGTTGACATTCTTAAACTGGTCTTTTCCTTGGCCTTCATACTGTCAAAATCCCAGATAAGTGTGTGAAAATTTCAACCATTTCTAACTCTATCGGATTTACTTCTGAGTTATGTTTGATGTACTGTTCAGTCATGCCCTTTCCATCCCCACACTGAATTTACTGAATTTCAGATTATGAAGAGAAGAATTCACCACTTAACAGAAGTTTGCTCTTAAAACTTGTAGTCCCCAGAAAAACTAGCTTTAAAGTAAAACAAATTACATTTTCTCATAATACATGTCAGTATGACTATGAAGGCATTGGGTTTAAGTAACAACTGCAAATAAAGCTCTGTGTTTAAATATAAAAAAGCTCTGTGTTTAAAAACACTATGTTTAAAATCCCATGAAGATATTTGGTATAGAAGGAAAAATACCTAAAATAATCTAGTATTTCTGAAAATAGCATATTAATATCTGAGAGATACACTTGTATGCAAGTTAATTTTGTTATTTTGCTAGTTTTTAATTATAAAACTGAAAATGCTACAGGGACATCAGAGATGAAAACACAACACCCCTTTTCATGTGCGAAGACTTCTTTTAAGATAATATATATTTGTTACCCTTTTCCTTAAAGAGAGAAAATACAGTGTGTACTTAGAATATGCAACACCAAAATAAAATTCGCATATATTGCTGAAAAATTATCATTTTTCAAGCTACTTAAAAGTTTCAAATCCACCACTAATTAATACAAAAGTTTAGCTTTTTTCTGAGATTACCTTCATGACCCTAAACACTAAACCTGTATATTAGAAAGTAAGAATTAGATATTATGTACTCTGTTTATTAATAACATCCCACACATTGTATTTTTTAATGTGAAATACTTTACAACCATTTTTTTTTTTCTCTGTAAACAATCAAACTTCAGGAGTTTCAGCCTGTAAAATAGGTTTACTTTTCTCCAAACCAGAATGTTTCAATTGGTTTTGCTACTTAATTTTAACCCTAAGAGATGGGACAACATGAAATTTTGAAAGTGTGGCAATTGTTTTCTCCCCTACTCTTAACAAGCAAAAGCCTATAGGACACCTCTGGTTTAGACTCCTGCTGTTATTTGGAAACCTGTGGCTTTAAACAACACATTTCAGCAGGGAAATGTTTCACAAATATCCACCTGAATTAGAGCAGAAGTTAAAAAATTTTAGGAGTCCAAAAGGAAATATCTTTATCCTTCAACTTTCCCCAAGATAAGAACACCCAGGTCTAACTCCTTCTAAGCAGAGCCTTTGAAATGTAGGGTCCATTCCAAGCACAAAGTCATTAAACTTGCATTCCTTCCTTTCTTAATCAGTGAGACAGCCTCTTTATAAACAGACAATATTCTACAGAGGGCAAAGGCACGCAGTACAAAGATCAGCACAACCAAGAAGAAGCACAGCAAATTACAATGTGAATAAAATCCTACACGATACGTTACCTTCCGCCTCGGGCACTGAAAGGCACTACATGGATTCCCAAAGGCCCGCCGTCATTGGAGACTTCTACCAGCTTTACCATATCACTGTGAGACAATGACGAATGAGGGAATATGAACATGTACCGTGAAGGAACCAAAAACCCCACACAAACATACACAGAAAAACAAAGCCATTCCAGAAACCAAGTCATGGTGATGAAAGCATTGTTGAATATTACGTACCTGAAGATTAATCTGATGGCATGAAAGGAGATCAATTGTCAAAAATGGTTTAATTAATAGAACCAAGGGAAATCAAAGATTTTATTTTTTAAATTTAGCTGAATACATAAAAATAGGTCTCATCATCACTGCATGCATATTGCTTTATTTCTTTCTTTAAGTTAAACTTTAAGAAAGAAATACCTAAATGCTACACAGAATTTTTCCTCAGAAACCTAAAAGCTCATCATAGCACAAGCATGCTTTACTTTTTTTATCTTAAATGCTAAATTTTAACATTAGCTTTCCCATAACTACCTTATAATCAAATGAGAATTATTAAATTTTTAATTGGCTAAATCCTTCCAATTTTAAAACACATTAATCTGTTTTATTGTAATTCCATTTCTTTTACTGGAAGATTCCTGCATCTCCTTACTAAGCAAAGTTTCCAAAGTAAGATTTAACTATAACATTCAAAACCAACCAGACGTCCCCTGAAGCAACCATGCATCTAGTTTTCAATTATAATTTTTGCTGTAGTGAGGAAAAAAGCAGCAGAAGAAAATACAGGTTCAGAAAGAGACATGCAAAAATTGTAGAAATAGATTTAGACCAAATCTATTAATGTGTTTGAAACATGCCCACATCTGGAAAGGTGGAATATAGCCCATGAACCATAAAGCGCTATAAATACAGAAATGAGAAAATAATATGCAAAGGCCGAACCTCTCAGTAAAACTGGAAGTGAGACATCTGAACAGAAGCCACAATCTAAATTTGTGGCTTATGACTCTCTCTAGTATTACATACTTTTTCCATATTTCCTGGCACTAGATATATATACACACAGATCATTGAAAAGCTTGTTCCTCATAAGAATACAAATAAAATTTAATCTTGAAATGGAGCAAAGAGCAAGACAAATGCCCTGTGATAGCAGTAAAAGATTTTCTACTTCCTTCAATAAGCTCTTGATCATATGGTGGCCCATCATGAAAGCTTGCAGCTCTTAATCTGTAATTTGAGAATAACCAGACCACATATGGTTGGGAAGTCAACACAAATTCTGGGTTACAGTTTGTTTTATGTTTCTCTTACATTAAATTTTTAAAATATATTTTTAAGGTAGCCTTTACAATCACTGTATGCCTCAATTGGTGTCTGAATATCTCCCTTGATTTTTAAATAACATGAATGGAAGGTCTCTATCCTTACTGTGACTGTTAGCTCAAGAAAGTAGTGCAACAACAGGAGAGCTGAGAGACTTCAGCCAAAAACATATTATTCTTCAGACATGGACCAATGTTTTAAGACTGAGATCAATACAGCACTTCATACTGTTCCATGTGCAGTTTCTGTATAGGCTGACTTCATTTCTTTCTTGCTGTATGTTAAGGCTAAGTTTTCATTAACTAGTGTGCAAGGCAGCTCTCAGGATTCAAGCAACTCCTCCAGCCTCCAAAATGAACTCTAAAAGACATTGTTTGCTATGGGTAGGCCTGTAATTCTCTATGATCAACTTTTTCTGACTTTGCTATTAGCTTAGAAGAAAATTAAGGGCTAAGAAAGGAAACAAGTGAGAATCTGTGTGATGCACGAGAAACTGTATTAGTGGAAACACAGCTTAAATTTTAAAAAAACAAAACTCAAAACAAACATTTATTTTCCATATCCAGCGTGCACCATTTAGCTTGTTCTAGTGCTTGAGTCATTTTTCATTTGTTCAAAATGCACATTTAACATCTTTGCACTCATTTTTCTTATTTTTTTCTTAAAAAAAATAAAACTCCATCCCAAATTCAAATGTTAAATTCTGTAAAACAGAAAACAAGAGGAAATGATCACTTCCTAAGAGAGGTTCTTTCAATCTGGCTTCCTGATTTTGTCAGAAGTTTGGGCCAACTGCTTCAAACAAACATGCAAAGAAGTATGAGATCAAAACAAAACATAAATGAAGTAGCATATGATGAGAAGTCAATAAGTTACTTAAAAGCAACACCAGGAAGTATTACATTTGACAGAAGTTTTGCAAATTCTATTTAGGAAACAGCATTTGGAATTTACAATGTAACAGATTTTGTAAATGGAACTGAGTAAAATACAAGTTCTATTCCCTAATAGATGGCACCATGATCTTTATCTAACATTTAAAGCCTCTGTCCCTAATTCAAAATTTAATTCAAAAATAACAGGAGCAGGAGATTTAATTTTATTTAAAATTTAAGTTAATAAATTTAAAAGATTTAATTTAAGGCTAGAAGATATATTTTCTCATTAATTCCATAACAAGGTATGGATCAATTCTTTTCAATGAAATGCAAAAGGTCAAGTTT
The DNA here is from genome assembly GCA_013401135.1 of Cettia cetti. Classification (NCBI taxonomy): domain Eukaryota; kingdom Metazoa; phylum Chordata; class Aves; order Passeriformes; family Sylviidae; genus Cettia; species Cettia cetti. The sequence goes on from VZUI01075708.1 coordinate 71,904, forward strand.
GCTGTATCTTTGGATGACATAAAATATCATTAAGTGATTGTATTTTTAAATCAGGTGGAACTAACAAAACACCAGTTTTGATCCATTTGCTAAGTATGAGGTTTTTGACCACACAACTTGTGACCCTGACACGTCTTCCTAGAGACTGTGAACTAGTGATTGGAATTAAGATTTTCCCCTTTGAAATTCTTCCCTGGTGATCTATTTGTATTAGCACTGACCCTATTCCTTCTGTCAAGTTTTCAAAGTTCCATCAAATAAGCATCTTCTTTGAGGCAGAAAATCTAGTGCAGCATCAGCCCTTATAAATGCCAAGTTTCCGATGCTCATCTTTAACACAAGCTTCTTAAACTGTTTAAAATCTGTTTTAAAAAGGGCCGTTGTTTAAAATCAAAATGACATATGACCTAAAAAATACTGCCCCACTTTCTGAAGAGCAGTATCACTCATTCTGAGTACTTCCCTAGTCTGTGCTCAGTCTTAAGACTCATTAAAACAATATGTTCTGCCAGTAACTTACTCCAGGGAAAAATTGGTAGCATTCTCCAAACCAGTGTCTGCATGTCCAACAGGCTCAACTCTGCTGTTGTCCTCCTCTGTTCGATCTTCATCCTAGATATTAAAAAGAAATAAATTATTTAAACCTACATTTAATTTTATTAACTCATTTTTGTAATGTCATTTTACCATTCTCAGATTATTTGGGTTACCACACGTGCAGTGGAAATGTTGTGCTTCCACAACTACAAAAATCTTTCCTTTTCCATCTGAAATTGTTCTAAATTTGTTTTTGTCACTTTATGCATTTTTGCAATGATATTTAAAGTTTGGCCAATGTTATACTGTAATTTTTCTACAGTTATAAAAGCCGTGCTACAGAAGCTATCACAGTCAGCATTTTTTTAAAAGGTTGACAAGCAAAAGCACAAAATCAGCAGATGGTCAGCAGTGTTTGGGGAAACTCCTCCCAGACTCCCTCTCCCTGGGCAGGTTACTGGGGGCTTGACTGAGCACACAAGGCAGATCACTGAGGCTCATTTGCAAAGACCTAAAAGCAGTACAAGAAAATGCAGCTTCTGTAATTCCATTAAGTACCAAGAGCTTTTTAAACATTTCATCACAGCCTTTATTAATAGTTTGCCAGTGAAGGCTGACATCAAAGAGCTACGTGAGGCTCTAATGCTAACCAATTGATTTTATTTTTAATTTCACTTTTCAAAAAGTACATACATTATTCACCAAATGTATAACTTTAATGTCAAAATTGTGAATGCTGTACTTCAAGTTTAAATCACAGTAATTCAAGGACTTCCAGTAAGAAGATCTAAACCCATTCTTATGAGTATGTTAATTATTGGAAGCTCATACTTTTAAATACCTATGTAATCAAACAGAAAATATCACAGAGTGTGAACAGTAGGTTTCAAACATGGACCAACTCTAGAGCCTGATAGCAGGTCAGTGAAATAATACATAATAGTTTATGAGTTTAGCACACAGAGTCAGACAACTTAATAAAGTATTGAAGAGATGTTAAAGGCGATGGTAATGTCCAATTGAGATTTCCACAGATAATCTGCAAAAGCAGAAGGCTGGATGCATCAGGCTTCCATGGGCTATGGATATGCCTTGTGCATCCTGGAAAGCAACACGCTTTGTGAGCCCAAACTACTTGGAAAATGGATGATCCTGTGTCTCAAGAGGCACTACTATGCACCCCCTCATCATCTCTCTCTGTTAAGCACAAGGTAAGTAGTACATTTCAAAGGCTAACCAGCATCTTGAACCTGCCTAGAACTGTATATTCACTGATTTCAGTTGAAGTTCTATGAGTACCACTGCATGAAGTTTAAAATTAAATAAATATTCAAATCTCCATGACGATTCTAGGGTCACATGCAAAAAGGTTTATAAAGGAAAATCAGAACATTTGGAGTTGTTTCATATTGAAAAGAGGCATTCCACACCTTGTTTCATACAGCATCTCGCAAATCACTGTTGCCATGGGTTTCCTGGTTTGAAGTTAGGGACACTGCTGGTTGTAGAAAACTATGTATTTTTATTGTACTGAAGCTATTAATAGCCTAAAGAGAACTCTTCATCAGAGTTGCTGATGAAACCAAATTTTGAATCTCACTTATGACAAAAGGTCATCACAGATGAATGTGACTTTGTTAATATAGTTTTTTGGCAATTTTTTTATGTGTGGTTTTTCCAAGCAAACATGCAAGAAGTGTAAATATATATAGAAGAAGAGATTGAAATAACATCCTATCTATTTGTAGATAGGCCTCTGCCAGAAAATAAATGTCTGGCTTTACACTGTGTCATTTTAGTAGACATCTATATATGTGCAAAGTAAGCATCATTCATTTAGTAACACTTGGATCCTACATTTCATCTCTTTTTAGCTTTTCTCTTGACCACTTTAAGTCTGTAAACAAAGCTTCCCTTGCCCCACTCAGTGTTTGCAGCACTGAGTCCTTTTGGCTTGCTCTTGACAGACCTGCCTTCAGTACTCTCCTGGGACACAGCCCCCTGTGCAATGCTTGAGCTAAATCCTTGTACAAACCCTTCTTTCCACCCTTCCCAGCCCTGAGAGCATCTTTGCTCTCGCTCCCACCATACAGAGGCCTCTCCACTTGTTGGACATTCTGTTTCCTTTCTTTCTGTCCCACCTGGTGGTCCAGAGGTTTTTCCTGCCAAGGAGAGGAGCATCCCTCTGCCTGACCTCGAGTGCAGCCAAGTCAAAGGAAACAGCCAACTTAGCTGCCTCCTGCCTCTATGCACCTTTCAATATTGGGGTATAACAAATCAGAAACTGCAAATCAAAAGCTACATAAAACAGATGCTATCTGGCACCATCACATCTACATTTTGTGCCTTTTGTTTCAAGAATTATAAACACAGCAAGTTTTGGAACCACACTGACTGTCAGTTATCCAAGTAATTAAGGAACAGCAGCTCCCACACGCCTCTGTCTGGCTTTTCCTGGACAGCAGACAGATCTGCATCAGAAACATGCATGTGCCCATAAATAGGTGCTTAGAGGAGGAATCATAATCCTAATGAAAGCACTACTGCCATGATCAACAGATGTATGATGTACTCTTTTAAAAATCTTTAATATTACAGTAATCAGACTCTCTTTTCTTCTCAAAATAACACAGATTTTGATTTACATTGAAGTGAACGGAGAGAAAAATTGGACACCTGCAGAGGGATTTGACTTAAAATTCTGATTTACTATGGAAAGTTAACTAACTAGATGTGAAAATCTTTGCATCAAGCAATTATTTCTTCATTTGGAAGGCAGTTTTCTTCTGAAAGGCAAATTTGACCTGGATGAGGTAAACAAGGAAAAGGACATTTAACAGAGCAAGAAAGTTTCTGTGAATCCACATGGATATTACTGCAGATATTTCTCAGAAACACCTGATTTGAGCAAGCTCCCAAAAGTGTAAGGTTTCTTTTCTCTGTATAAAACCACTGATGTCTGCTATATCAAAAGATACAGATTTTAATGTACAGCTACTAAAGACAGAATGTGGTTTTTTTCCAAAATTGAGGTAAGAGTAAATAAATGATCCTTTCATCTTTATGGCACAGAGGAAAATTTAAATCATCACTTCCAATGTACTTCTCCATATCTTGATGGGCACAGTGTAAAATTTCCCACTGTTTGAAAAATAAAAAGAAAACATTATTTTTCTAAGTTCTGTAATAAAATTAATGACTCAAAAGCTGAAAAATTATTCTAACTGCTCAAAATGGACTAATAGTGCTAAAAGTTCTACCTATAAAAAGGTTCATTTCACAGTTCACCTGCACAGTGTTAATGAAATACATATGAAAAGTTGAAAATTGTTTTTTATTTTTGAAGACAGTCTCTCTATTACCACTTAGGATTACAAAATCTGTAGAGTTAAGGAATGTCAGCAGTATTCTTGCCAACAGAACCTTATCCAATATATATGAACCCAAACAGTTCTTTTAATTACATTTTCTCAGAAAAATTCTGAATGAAATCTGCCTAGTATAATTTCCAAAGCTCAAAACCAGCCATGCTCTCTTTCCCTGTCTGACTGGAAATTTTAATGTCCATTATATCAGCGTCTGCCTCCAATTAACCCACAACTTCATCTTCAAAGAAGCACTTCCCCACTCATCTCTGCTGCTACATACACTTCTCATGAACTCCCCCAAAGAAGCAGAACTTCACATTCCCTTGTCTTCTGACAATTTTCTAAAGAAAACTCAATAGCAGTCACAGAGACTGAATTATAAATTCCTACATGTTTCATTTGTGCAGCCTTTGTTTCTAGGTGCCTACTCTGAGAAAGTGAGAATCACAATCTGCTTCAGGCAGACACAATGGGAAATGGGCTCAGAAGACCTGCAAGGGTTATGTATTAATCTGTTTTCTCTGAACACTTTACCCCATCTCTCAAATTCAGGAGCAACATCTCCATTCTACCAATAACTGGGGGGAAAAATGGAAGTGAAGGTGTTTGGCTTGGGTTGTTTGGCTGGGTTTTTTTCAGTTCAAGGGGGTACAATAATTAATTCATTATTGTGCAGGATATTTTAGTGATAAAAGACAGTAAACTCAATATAGAAGAAAGTAAACTCTGCCTCAAATTGCTTGAGCACTCCTTGGCAAGGTCTGCTCCACTGACCACCAGTAAACCTATAATGTAAATAGCAACTACCTCATGCATTGAATCATTTCAGCTGGTAGAATTTCCTAAGATCATCAAGTCCAACCACTAACCCAGCACTGTCAGTCTGCAGTGTATATGCTCCAAGATGAAAGAATTCTGAAAACAGATTTAGATACACTGAAATTTACCTCCACAAGGGCAGGATAGAGAGCTCTGTCTAGGCCTCCTTCACAGTTTTTGTGCATTTTCCCAACTCCTTAAGAAGCTGGCAAGATGACCCATAATGATTAGGAAAGTGCTGATACGTCTCTATTTCTGTAGTAATCATCTTTACAAAACAACTTTTGTAAGTAATTTTTCCTAGGAATTATTGCTTTTATCACACTCATCCAAAGGAAATGTGATGTCAATACTCTTTGCATATTTTAGTACAATGAAAGATCGACTTGCAGGGACATAAAGCAGTTTACCTGCTGAGCTGGCAGTGTGCAAGAAGCCAGACTTTTCTGGAAGTCTTGCAATGCCCAGACTTCAGTGAAATGATCAGCAAAGAATAAAGTTTTTTCTCAGCATTTTGCAATTAAACCCTATATCCTCCTTCAAGAATGTGACTAATTTAGACTTCAGATATTATTGAGCTGATGTAATACTGGTAAGCTGTGATAATGTTACTTCTGAATGTTGCAGGAATACCATATATGAGTATGGTACACAGTCAGCTCAGTTCCCTCAGTAGTGGCTCTGTGGCCTGAGGACTGGCTGGAGACAGCATCACCTCAGTGGGCATCACACTGAAATTCACTTTCCCAGAGGTATCAGACACTGAATTGTTTGTTTTCCACCATTAAAGTTTTTCAACTTTAGCATAGTAAGTCCTGTAAATACCAAACTGAAAGCATCCAACACCCAACAGGTGCTTTAGATTTTACTGCAGAAAATGACAGACTATCAATAATGACAGGCTCCTGACAATATTTCTTTTTCCTCAGCCAAGACAGAAATAAAATAAAGCTTTTACTATTAAAATATGTCCTTCCCTTCATACCTCCCCTTTCAGTCTCTTGCACTTCTCTATAATGATTATGGAAGAAGAGACATATTCGCTATTAGTCTCCTGGCAGCTGTGCTTCATAAATGTTTGTTTGGTTCTTGCAACATAAAGTAGGTTGTCTCTCTCTCTGTATGATCACACTTGATGGGAAACAGCTCCTAAGGGACCTATTTTCCTGTGTCTTAACTAGCACAAATACAGCAGCATCAGGCTTTTGTGCTAATGTTCTCACTTTTTGATTAACCGGCCAAATCTCCAGAGAATGGCAATTTTCAATCAAATCTGAAGAGCAGTTACAAAGACAACATGGGGAAAATCCAAAAAATATTGAATACAAAGAACAGGCTATGTTCCCTCTTGAACATACATATATATGCACAAATAATTAGGTGAGAGCTTTATGTAATTCACAACAGCCCTGTACTTGGTGCCCTGCTATTATAAATAATCCAGGGAGAGAGGAACCTTAACATTAAATTATCATCCACTTAAACACAAAAAAAAGCTTGCAAAAATTATTTAATCTTACGTGCGTGTGTGTGTATATATATATATAAAATATATACACACAAGTTAATATTCACTATACATCTCAATAATCCCTATGTTACTCACGTCCTTCTGCAGGATGGTCACCCTGCGATTGGAAATGACAATATTCACATCATTTTTATATGCCTCACTACTCTAAAATGAAATTTGCCTTGCTCAGTCAAATAAGTGAATAGATATCATATAGACATAGAGGAGTGCAGAATGGGAAGGATTTCTCAGGTCTCTGATGAATATCAAATTCATTCCCTGCTATCACAGGCAATCATCTCTTATTTCCCATTTATTAAACTGATCAAGCTAAGCCTTAAGCCTGGTTGGCTTCATGATGGCACTATTTCTGTTTTGAAGTGCCTTAAAAGGAAATGTTTTTACAGATTTAAAGAGAGATGAATTTGATTTCCTGTTGTTCAAAAAGCAGAACACCAGAGAGCCAACAAATATAATTTGATACAACCTTCCTTTGGAAAACATGTGACAATTCATTCAATTTTGAATAACCAGCATTTTTTCATTCATAATGACTTCTTAAAACACATATTAAAAACCTGGCAATACTAGTAACAGCTGAAGAAGTCCTATAGTATCCCAGTTATTTTGTAGTGTGCATCAATTCAGATCTTCACTGAAGTCTATGGCCTTTAGGGGCTCAACAACCTGTGAGACATCAATGAAATTACACACATATGTTCTGTAATGATTTGGTGGCACACACCTCTATCACACAGCAAGCCAGACTGGTGGCAGGAGCACCACACAAATACTGCTTGACCATGTAGCAGAGCTTCCACTGAGAGATTTTTACTAGACTATGTTGCAATTAATTCTTTTTACAGTAGGCAATGCAGACAGCACTGAAAAGTATGAGAGCCTTTAAAGAGCTTTAGTAAGTTAGGCAAAAGGTTTTCCTGTTAGTGAATTTAACTTGAGATATTTTTTGCTGCTTCCGCTTCTTAACAGTAAAGAAAATATTGGGTACGTTCTTACACTGATAGCTTATAAACAAATGGCAAGAAGTGCATTAAAAGTCAAAAGGTTTTTTTGTTGTTGATCGAATGTCCTTCTTAATTCATGAATCTGAATAGTCTCTGCCTACCAGCAGAGAACAGAATACTGAAGAAAAGGGGAAAAATTATTAGCCAAAAATTGCAAACACCCATGCAACTTGGCAATCCCACACAAGAAAAACAGCACCAAATGGGATCTGACAGAAAAAAGCCCATTAGTAATGTCAAAAGCACCACCGATTCTCAAGTATTTCACAACGTCCATTGTAATCCTATTTCACAGACTGTATTTGCTGTTTGACTGAAAACCACAGGGTTTGTTTTCCCCAAACTGAGGTCACCCCCTCTGATTGTTTCAATGACTTCTCCAAGACCTCTGATGGTCCAGGGTGGGAGGCAGAGGGAGATGTGCTGCAAAGCGATAGCTACCAGAACAAATCCATACATCAAGGTTCCTCTACAGATGGCAAGTATCAAGTGGCTAACAAAAATATGTAGCTGTTCCCATCAGATCATACTTAAGAGCTATTTTAAAGAAGACTCAAGTTTATTACTGGAACACAAAACTATTTTTGTGGTCATTTTGCAACAGCTCTAAGTCCACATGCAGCACTTTAACACTCATAGCACATTACAAAATCATATAATGATGACAAAGTAGTGCCTTAAGCTTCTGTTCACTGGCATTTGCTTTGAAAAGCAGAAATATTAAAATGTATCTCAAATGTCTCAGCAGCAGCTTAGTATGCTAAGCCACAAAACACTTCTTGCTCAAAGATACCAGATGTGTTTCATCTCTTCGCAGCACCTAGTAACACCTGCAGTGTATAACCTATTTTTTAAACACCTTATTAGATGCCAAGTACATGAAGAACTACAAAACTCAGTGCATTTCATCACGTAATGAATTTGTCAGACAGTTCACTTACAGAGCAACCTCTAAGTAAAACCAACCACAGCTAACAAGAAGAGCAAGAAAAGATTTGGCATGATCAGCCAAGGCTTCCCTGTCCTTATACTGCTGCCTGTTGGAGAGCCCACTAAAATTAATCTTTAAAACCAAACTTAATGATAAGATCAACCAAAAGATTAGATGTAACAATAAAGCACTAACCTCTCATGTGCTACATATTTGAAATATATAAAGCATGTATTGTCACACTTTTAATATTAAGTGAAGCATCCAAAGAGCTTTCTGAAGATCTGATCAATAACAAATTATAGATGTGTCCATTGTATTACAAAGAGAAGTAACTCTCTCATAGACCCATGTACAACTGTAACAAATTACCTCAGATTGATTGTTGCCTTAAAAATGGGTTCATTTTGTGTCACTGCCTAGTTACAGTCTTTATTCCACTTTCTGTTTTTCCTCAGGATTCAAAACATATCTGTTTCACAGGTGTAAGTCTGCTCTTTGTTTGTTTTAAGTAAGGCTTATCTACAAAATATTTCCATGTTTAAATCTCTGAAATTTTATACTCTTCTCATATGATTCACAGACTGACATAAAGACCACCAAGATCTGCCAGTGTAAAACAAATATTAGGGTTCATATTAAATACAGATTCAAAGTCTTACTTAGATGTCAGAAACATGGGAAATGTCTTAAAAGGAAATAGTTATCAGCTTTACTTGAAACAAGGCTACAATTATAGGTCAATGTATAATCGAATTCCCCTGTGAAGTTCAGCCCAAAGGCCAGGCCTGGTTATCATCTACCTTGCATAATGTAGGAATTACCTCAATTACAGAGACATCCCCACATGGTGAACCAAGGTAAGTGTAGCACTTGGCATGAAACAAACACACTCTGGTTGATGTCTTCATATACAATTTATTTTCCCTTTCATTGTGGTAACTGATACATACACTGCTGCTATAGAGCACCCCTTGCTAATTCATGTAATACCTGCACACAGGGAGGAAACTGCCCCTGCTTTGGTAGAAGGTGCTGCACTTGAATTTTTCCACAACAGGGATGACTTTTACAAAATGAAGTCTAATTTTCTTTTATAACTTGAGTTCTTCCAACTCCACAATGCCAGGTAATACAGTTCCGGGATTTCAGTACCAGAAACATTCATTTGATATGGAGAAGTTGATGTTCATGGAATTTAAAAAAAACCCACAATATACTCCTACCATGGATTGTTCCTATGGCATCCAGGAAATAAATATATACACATATAGATAGATGTAGATAGATAAGTTTCTAAACAGACATATGTATTTAGAAGGCCACAATAACAAAGATATTATTTTGTTCATAAAATAAAAAAAAATAGATTACATGGCAGTGCTACAACTATATTGTGTTTGTTTTTTTTCTGTTGAGTAGTCTAAAGTAGGTCAAGTTAGGCACATCCATTAGTTCTCCTATAAATAGATCCACACTGAATTCACCTGCTTGTAACTAATGTAGAGCAACAGAATTTTAAATAATACTTTTCCCTTTAATCTGACAAGTTGGTTTATTCTGTACATAGACACCAGGAAAAAAAAAGTCATTAAGTCGTATGTGATTTTTGAAGGCCAAAAAAAATGACAGTGGAAATTGGGACACACTTTCCCTGCAGAAAACCAAGTGTACATGCCTCCACCTATAAGTTTAGAGATCTAAAAGACTTCTGCAGAGATGTATTATAGATAAGTCACACAGTTTCCCCTTGATATTGAGACAAAGGAAAGGAGACAATTCTGTATCAATCACTTCACATTTTCCCTGTAACACTCCTGAATATATTATTATTCGCCTCACCTTTTCAAAGACCATGATTTTCATCCTTCTGAGGATTTTTTTTTAAAGATACAAAAAGCATTTCTTATTTAGCAACTTGAATTTGTCATTAGGCAATTTTCAAACAGGTCTCATAGCTCTTTTATCCTTATTCATTTCTTTTTTTCTTTTTTAATCTGAAATGGTCCCTTGTTGCTTGATTTGCAGATCTGTATCAGCATGCAAGGATTTCGCTAGCTTCAGCCAAGTACAGAACAGTTCAGTCCCCTGGAGCACTAAACGTAAGAGTCAATTTAGAAGCAAGGTAAAAGTATAGCACTGTTCCCTGTCACACAAAACATCATTTTACTCACACAGGCATCTTAATAACAAAATTCAATTCTGGATCTTTTTCTCAGCATGCTCAGGACTGTTCAGAAATTACATCAGAAAGCTCACTGAAGACTTGGCTTTTCAAAAATTTGATTAAAATATCTGTTTTCCAATAAGGCAAAAGTCTGTACATTAATGGGAGTTTAAACTTAGGATATATTCTTTGAGTTCTGTCTCCTTTAGAAAACGCAATTTTCAAAGCTTTTGTTTTTGTGTTGCTGACAACCCCTGTTAGTTTTGCCCAAAGAACCATAAAAATCATAGAATGGTTTTGTTTGAAATGGTCCTTTAACTTCATCTAGTTAAAATCCCCTGCCAGGGGGCAGGAACACCTTTCACCAGATCTGGCTGCTCTGAGCCCCATCCAGTCTAGCCTTGAGCACTTAAAGGGATGGGGCATACTCTTATCTGGATGTTCCAATACCTCACCACTCTGACAGTAAAGAATTTCCTTCTAACATCTAACCTAACACCTTTTAGTTTGAATTCCCCCTTCTCCTATCCTACATGCCTTTGTAAAAAAGTCCCTCTCCAGCTTTACTGTAAGTCCCCCTTAAGTATGAAGAGGTGCTATAAAGTTTCCCCAGAGCCTTTTCTTCTCCAGGCTGAAAAGCCCCAACTCTCTTGGCCTGTCCTCAAGCAGAGGTGCTCCAGCTCTGGTCATCTTCACAGCCTCCTCTGGACTTGCTCCATCAGGTCTGTATCTTTCTTATGCTGGGGGGCCCAGAGCTGATGCAGTGCTCCAGGTGGATCTCACCAGAGCAGAGCAGAGGGGCAGAATCACTTCCCTTTCACTGCTGCCCACGGTGCTTTGGTTGCAGTTCAGGACATGTGTGGCCTTCTGGGCTGTAAACGCATATTTTCAGGTCGTGTCCAGCTCCTCCTTAACCAACATCCCCAAGTTCTTCTCCTCAGGGCTGCTCTCAAACCATCCCTCACCGAGCCTGTATATTTTGTGTTTGGGATTGCCCCAATTCAGGTTCAGGACCTTGAACTTGGCCTTATTGAATTTCATGAGTTTGCACGTGCTCACCTTTCAAGCTGTCCAGTTCCCTCTGGATGGCATCCCTTCCCTCCGTAGTGTCACCCACATCACACAGCTTGGAGTCATCAGCAAACTTAACAAGGGTGTCCTCGATTCCACTGATATTTTAGTATCTTATCATCTTGCTTAAAGAAAAATCCACAAGTTTCCTCTCATTTAGACAGTGATTTATCCCCACTTCTCATTTGCTAGGATTTGCCAACATTATAGCTTTGGTTTATGACTTTTTAAATTTATCTTCATACTGATTAAAAGTAAAACCACCTATATATCTGTTTCAAAAGGTCTTTTTGTGTTACACACCAAGTAGATGAACAAACACACGTGAGGTGAAGGAGCCTGAACTTGCATATATCTTAACAATAACTCTTACTGTTTCAGCCCTCCCCTCCTAAAAGAACAAAACCAGGCAAGGTTCTGGCCCCAAGTACCAGAGAAGGAAGACCTGGAAGGGAGCGCCAGCACTGTGATGGTGATGCAGGACACCTGGCTTTGACACAGAGGGACAAGGCACCCAAGCCTGCTCTCAATTCCTATGAAATTTTGAGTGATGAGATTTCACCATTTTGCAGTTTCATCTTTTACTTCTCTTTCACTGAATTCACAGTTGCAGTCCACGTTTTTTCCGCTTTCACCTCATTCCACTGAGAAACTCCGCTAAAATTGCTTCAATTGAGTTTCCCTGTTATGCTGTAAAATTTTCTTTTTCCGTCTTTTGCACAACATGGATTTTACCTTAGGCACCAAACAAATTCACCATTTTAATAACAGAAAATGCTATAGCATTTTTCATTGTCCTTTGCTCAATTTGTTTTGTTGAAATCAACATGAAAAACAATTTCAAACTTCTCAGTAAATGCTTCATTTACAAAAGCTCCATTCCAAGTGCCTACAGGGTTACAATCTGGTCTATGACAATTTTATTCATTTTTTAATCAAAAGCATTAAATCAAATTTAAAATAAATACTACTCAGTATTTCTGTAGTGCCCTCCAGCACAGTATGGCAAAAGCAGTTCATGGACAATTATTACTTTAGCTTCACTGCATCCATAGGAAGAAGACTAGAAGTTATTCTTCAAATTATTTATTGACAAAACTGAGGCACCCAAGATTTCTTTCCCTGTTTTTGAGGTTGATCTCCAGCCTTAGACGCATTCAGTTTGGGGTGATGTCCCTAAGATAGACAGAGATTTACTCTAAGAAAAATGTAAAATAATCACCTGTACTCCTGAACTTATCCAAAAAGGCAGCACCACAGGCCCCATCACCTCTTGGAGGATGGTGGCTGGAGAAAGGCTGGGAAAAGCACTTACCCCCTTGGAGCAGTTTGGTCCTGGGCCTGCACCAGCACTCGTGCACTGCTCACTGCCATGCAAAACCGTTACACAACATGTGATGTAATATGATCAACAGCCAAACTTCATCATCACCACCTCACTGAGCTATCCAGGGACCACCAAAGACAACCTCTTTGTCAAAAATGTACCAAGAAATAAGTGTAGGACATCACACAACTGCTACAACCACAGCTCCAGAGGCACTTTGCAAACTACCTGTTACATAAAGGAGGGTATTTCAAGAAATAACTTATTTAGTGCCATTTGTGGCAGCAGAAGAGATCCCAGCTCTTCAATAGAATGAATTATTTTTAAACTTCTTCTCAGAGATCTTATTTCCATTTGCAATTCTTTCACTTCCTTTTCCACTCCAAGTCAGAGCAGTTCGGACTGAATTCAGCATGTGTGATGGTGGTACAGCATTTCCAAGCAATTGTATTTCCATCCTGCAGCCCATAATAACACCTCAGCCCGGCATTTCATTATCCTGCAAGGCCAGCACAAACCACAGATGTGGGTTGTTGAAAGCAGCAGTCTCCTTTTCTCCCCTCCCCAGATGGTCATGTCTGGCACTGGATTCCTCTGTCCACCTTCTCCTTTCAGTTTATTCAAGCATTTGTATCATTATACAAAAGATCTAAATTAAAATTAATGTTTAATAAAAACAATTTTAATTGGTTACATTTCCCAGGCTGGTCCAGTTCAGTCTAATTAACAGCCTCATAAAAGCTTAGGGAGGCACAAGGGAGGAAGCAAAGCATGGCCAAGACTGCTTCCTTCAGCAGCAGAGACAACTGAAAATGCCTCTGCTGCTGTGGCCTCAGACTGTTGTTTGAAAGAATGCTGCTCATCTGCAGTCCCAAAAACAGCTTAAGGCACTCATTTCAGCACTCAGTAACTTGCACTATGTCCATCTTCCTTTTAATATCATCCCTATTTTATTACCTCCTTCAAAATACTACCTATTTTCAACTAATCTAAATAATTGTGTCTTGTTCACTGAAGTTGCTATATCAGCAACTCCCCTTCTTTCAAAATGAGCAGGCTTTCCAGGAATGAATCCCTCTTGCCCTTGCACACTGCTGACCTACTTTCCATAATTTGTTTTTTCCCTGCCCGTTTCTAACCTACAGCAGAACTTCATTTGTCACCACATAAGCAGTTACTAAAACAAGTTAATATGAATTACTAAAATCCCACTATCTTCCTTCGAGGAGATCAAATTAAGACAGAGGCACAACTGCTTTCAAATGGTATCTTGAACATATTAAAAGTTAAGGTGCATAAACAGAAAGGGAAAAAAAACCCCACATCTTGCGGTTGAATTCCTCTTCATCCATCCCATCCCAAAAAAGGTGAAAATAAAGAAGTCATAGACATTAGAGAAGCATATACCTGAGTGCTTCTCATCAATCATAGCACTTAATGCATGGATGTCTACATAAACACTTTTTTAAGGTAAACAGTATCATTTGGGGAAGCAAAATTCAGTAAGAAACCAGAAAAACGTTTGTTGACTAGGATTAAAAAAGCATAGACACTGCTAAACCCCAAAAGCATAGACCCTGTTAGGCCATGCATGTAAACATTCTGATTTTGACACAAGGTTTTCTTAGTTGTGACCTAATCAGTTACAAACTAGCTAAAGCCACGCTGAAGGTTTCAAAATGTACAGAAACTTGGCAATTTCCCATAAATCGCATTTGAAACCCAGATGAACCAATCAATGAAGCCAGTTCAGTCTAAGATCTCCTGAAAGAAATGTTTATTTTGCATTAACTCTTCACACCTATTTTCTGAACCTGGAAAACCAAATACTTTTAGGAAACCAGACAGAAGCAAGTCATTACCTTTCTGTTCTGAAACTTTTTTCTTCAAACTATGAAAGGAAAGCTTGAAGAAACCCAAAGAACAAGCAAGTGCTGGGATTTCAGTAAGAAGAGACTTAAGAAATCAAGCTGCACTGAGAACTACTTTCTCTACATCCCTGGGCAAGATCTCTGGCCACATCCACTCTCCAGTGTCACAGAACACATGAAGCTTCAGACAATGTAGCCAGGCCAGTCCAGCACCTTGCTATGGCCAGAGGGCAGCGCAAGGACAATACTGATCTACCAGTACTGACTAGATGGGAAATAGAAAATTATCTCTCTTTATCACTACAGGACGAGAAGAGTGAATCAGAGAGTGAACCATTGAAACAAGGTAAAGACCACGATATCTTATATTAAAACTGATTTATTATAAAGGCAAAACTAATTTAGAAAAAAACCAGAAAATTCTGTGACAAAGGCTCAAAGGGTCCTCACTGAAATTAATAAAGCTTATGGTGTTTTCATAAGATTATATGATTTGAAGAAAAAAGCTGGAGAAATAAAATAGATTAGTTCAAAACCTATGAATTTTCTTTTAATATAATCAGCAGGTTACTGACTCTTCTTTTTTGTGGTCTATCCTCATCTGTTTACAGGCTCAGAATGATTCCTTAGTATTAATACTTAGAATCTTTTTGCAGTTTGATTAAAATACAAACAACAGAACTTAAATATCTTGCACGCCATGTATTCTAAACAGTAGAAGAGTAAGTCAAAAAGAAAGTAATGAAATTTTCCAGTGAAATACAATTTAGGTTTAAAACAATATTTTTAAACATGGTAAGTGAGTTTTTTGAGAATTCACTATATTACACTGGTGGACTGAGAATCCTGGTGACTGAGGAAATTGAAACATGAATAAATGCAAGATAAAGAATTCTGAGAAATGCAATCTAGCCTAAGCTTCAAAGGAAAGAATCTTGGAAAAAGCAGCACCTCTCAAAACCAATGAACCACAAAAAAACCCCAGCAAAAATAACCATACATTAAATAACTAGTCTGTGATAATAGTGAGGTATATTTAATATATCTGGTTTAACTGCAGCATGAAATAATTTTGCATCAAATTTAGGTCTAAAAGTAATTTCAAATAGTTTCAAATTCCCTTTAGTCTTTTGCCCTCCTGGGGTAGTATGGATGAATATTAATGTAATAAGTACTTCTTTATACTGTAGATGAATAAAACAAAAGAAAATGGGAAGCAGTATAACATCAAATATTAATGAAGAAAATTAGTCAAAAAGCATAAGTAGCAGTGAAAACAACAGGTTACTGGAAAGATTACATTACTCCTCTGTCTTATTTACCAGCTCCAAAACAACACTGCAGAAAACAGACGTGGAGTGGGCCAATGATGCAATATAGAGGCAGTTAACCCACATTGCATGGAAAAGTACTGTATTTTATTTGTTTTAAACTAATTCCTGATCTACTGTACGTTCACATGGCACAGAGTTTGAAATGCCTAAAGTGGAGCAGACAACTGCATTTCCACTTGTATATGTCTCTTTGGACATGGCAAGAAAATATGCCTCTTTATGGTGGGAAAACCATGTAGGAAGAAAGGATTTAGAAACCCAGTAAATTTCCAGTGAGTAAAGTGTGCAAGCTGTGGATGTGGAGGGGAACAGGGATAGCAATGCTCATCCACCATTAGCCTGGCCATACAATAGGACAGACAGAGAGGGGACTTCTGCTGACTTGTAGCAAGGATGAAGGAACATCTCTTCAGCTTTATGAGAAAAAAACTACATCTTCCCACTGACCACTACGAACATCAGACAGAGCAAGGCACAGATGCACACACAAGAACCAGTGGTGTATATGCTGCAGCAAATGGAATAAAACACGGGAAGTTTGGAGCTTTTTGTCAATGTGGTTCAGGTAATCTAAATAGTAGCTGAGTACCAGGGAGTTTCCTGTCAAAATGAGGTAGTAAAGAAGAACAAAGGATATAGTTATAAACCTGCTTTTCAGCATAAGAAAATCCTATAAGAAATACACAAATACTGAACTGTTATATTCTGATACAGGTAAATAAGAAGGATTAAATGCTGGATAGGGAAGAAGATAAGAACAGAACTTCCATGTGGAACAAATCCATGTAGCTGGAAGAAAGAAGGTAAAATGAGGCTAAATACCAGGAAAAATCCTTAATGGAGTGATAGATCAGATTTTGAAAGTCTCCCAAGGGAAGAAGCAGAATCCCCACTGCTCAACACATGTAAAAGCAGCATGGACAAAAAACTACAAGATAGGCTACAGGGAATAACTCAATACATAGCAAGAGGATGGCTCAGATGACCTAATAATATAACAGGATTTAAAATGAGTAGATAATTCTATTATCATTAACCACATTCACAGTAGTACAAGCTAAAACACTGTTGCTATGGCAATCAATCCTTATGCATCGTTGCAGAAAATGACTGAGATACAAGGGATGGAAATGAATTGAACCAGCCCTTCCTATTCTCAATTAATTCAACATACCAGTCAGCTGGGAAACCACCTAAAACGAAAGTTTACATCAAGCTTCCCCAAGTTCTTTAAAATATGCAGTAAAGCACAGCTGAGTGTCTGGCATTCAAATATAGGTTATCCTTAGATTTACACACTTAGTTAAAATTCAAAGTAAGAGCAAGGCTCCAGTTCAGAGGGGATGCTGCTGGAAACAGATGGATTGCTCTCATCATTGCATTTGGAATACTTAATACCACTTGAATTCTCTCAGCCCAAAGTAAACTGACACTATGGAAAGACCAAAGCATGCATGGTTTTGCTCTCATGGCATTACAGCTCCATCTCATGAGAATATGAGACAACTTGCTTTCCACATAAAAGGCAAGAAAAAAAGACAGCAGAGGTAACTGGCACTTTCTAACAGACCATAGTACTGAAAGCATACTGCTTCTTATTCTTACTTTATACTCACAACTGAAAACACAAATTTTTAAGAGTCAAGACACAGGAAAACAAATAATCAGCAGTCTCTTGATTACATATTATCAACTCTAAATCAACTCCATGTTTTTACAGAGTAGTAAAAACATGCACATCTCTCAGTACACTGGGAAATGGATACCAACTTTCAGCTCTCAGCTCTTCTCTTTACTTACAGTAACAGAATATTTGTCAGGAAATTGGGAATTTAAACTTGACAGTAATAAAATCCTTAGAGCTGGGGAAAATTTTGGAATTCAAAATTGGGAAAATGTAATTTAAATCATATCTGGTACCACTCAAAGTTTGAATATCCCCTAGTAAATGTGGGAAATACCACTACATTTTTTAATTTTTTATTAAAAGTAAGCACTAAGAGTCCTCTTCCTCTAAAACAAACAAACAAAAAAAGTTTACAGCAAGACACAACAAGAATTGAGAAGGAATGAAAGCTCAAATACCTATAGGAAAAATCACCACGCTCTTCCAGTTTTGTGACACAGTAAAAGGTGGTTACAGTGGTTTTAGGAAAAGCTAGAGGCCTATGCAGACAGAAGAGAAGGCATCTAATTCTGTTCCTTGGAAATTCACAGCAATACTTCCTTTCAAAAAAAAGTTTCTCAGGTGAACAAAGTATTACTTTTTTTGGTCTTATGATAATCTACAACATTGTTGACAATGCAAAGCAGCCCACACAAAGAGAGGGGGCACTATAGATAATAGGAGCCATACATTCGAAAAGGAACATGTTTTTACCTGTTCATGGTGGTATTTTAATATAATTCTTACTCAGTGTTTTGTGCAGCACTACACAAAATATTCATTAGAAATCAAGGGCAGGGGGGAAAGATCAAAAGGGAAATAAGTCCATATTCTGGTTTGAAAATCAACTACGAGCAAGCAAGTACACCAGGAGGTAATATGGACTCTAAAATCCTCAGTTACAAATATTTGAGAAGCAAAAAAGAAAGTAGCATGCTTTTAAAAAGCCACCAAATTTGACCTTAAGGAATGTATTATATTTTAAGTGAGAAGTAAAATATGTAAGTCAAGAAAAAGATCAGAGCAGCAGTGGAGTTTTCTATACTCACAAATGCACACAGAAGCAAAACATTTGATAGATGTGCTACACAGTAACCCTTGTACGTTAAAAAATTATTTACACAACGTAATTTTTTGTGAAAAAATTATCAGGGATAAGCAGAGAAAATTACTCAAGTCCTATCAGAACATTCTTGAAATGCTAGAACATGCCTGAATTCGTGAGACATTTATTCACTTGATGAAGATACATCATTTTTATTAAAAACAGCCTGTAACACAATGCATGTATATTTTGTTTCTATTTTAATGTATTTCATTAGTATTTTTCTTGGAATTTAAACAAAAACCTTCCCGCTTGTGTGAGCTTCAAGTCATTAGTGTGAGAACTTCAGCCAATGTTTCATGAGAAAATTACTGAATTATGTCTGTTTATGATTATAACACAGATTTCTCAAGAAAATTATTCCCTCCTGGGCATTAAAAACTAAATGACTATGAAAGACTAGAATGTGTTGAATGTGATCAAGCTAGGTTTTCCCGCCAAAATGCTTCAATTTAATCCAAAAGTAATTTTTTAAAACTTAAACGAAGTCTAATAACTTATTTCACTTCCAAAAATGACGTGCATTTACTAGGAAACTCAATATAAAGAGATCATTTAAAAAATCAAAATGTGAAGGCCAAGAATTTTATTATGCAACTGCTGTAAATAATTTCTTTTTTTTTAATATAAGTTCATGGATGACTCAAAAAGAGCATGTGTGAGAAAGAGAAAGCAATCCCAGAGCAACTGAGAAATTAAACTGAAAAATTAAAGCGAGGAGCCAAAAAACAGACACACAGATGGTAAAAACTGGCAAAAATTAAACGTAAAAATCATGCTCTTAAGTACCAACAGATGCAGTGACTTTAAAATATTACTCCTTGAGGATACACAAAGACAATAATCCCAGATTGTGATTCCTGGGCCAGTCTACTGCTGTGCTACAGCCCCAAAGTACACTGTACTGTATGGAGAAAAAAGGATGTGTCAGGGACGGGGATATCTGCTCTGCCAGTCTGCTAAAACAGAAGGGAAGCAAGTTAAACTATCCCACACTGTGAAATTAATGTCTTTGAGCAGGGGAGAGAATTAACTTTGTCACTGAGATTAGAGAGGTGACTTGCAGAATCCATTTACAGATTTATAATACTATAGAACTGGGCATGAACTGGTTATTTGAGCATTTCTGAAACATTTCTTCTTGAAACAATATTCAAGCTTCTTGCTCCAGATGCAAGGAGGACTGTGCTTCCCCCATTCCATATTGTTAAACACTGCCACATTAACAGCTTTGCTGACCCTCTATCTTGTTTAGGGTCTCCTAGATTTTAATCACCACAATTACCTAAAAGCTATCCCAGCTTGGATTACCGGTATTAAAACAGGGAAAGAAAAATAATCCAGGATTTGAAAATCAAGACATTGATATGCTTGAAGTTCCACCTTTCCTGAAAAATCTTAGAATCTAAATTTGAATAATAATTATTATTACTTTAAAAACACATGATGTAAGACCAATTTTACAGATTGTTAAATTAATTCAGTTGATGCTGGTCTGTGTGACTGAACAAACCCAGCACCTTATGCCTGTAATTTCAGGCTAGCTGTAGACATAACCATTAAGACCACTGCTTTTTGCAAGGCTAAAACACAGACTCAAATTAAAAACAAACAAACAAACAAATTATACTTATTTACTACCTCTTCCAGTATGTAGAAGTTTACACTGGGCACTTTCTTATCTTAAACAATTATTGATGCTATTAAGATAAGCACAATATATAAGGAAATGACTGAAAACTCAGCAACACAAATGTTTTTTAAAAAAATTACTTGAAAAAGCTTTGTCTGAAAGTTTTAGAAGTTATATACAGACACATGTAAACATACAGATGCTCATATGTATGTATATATATGCATGTCATCAATGTCAACACTTTTATATAGTTCTGAAAAATGAACAGTTAACTAATTGCTCTGTACTTCTAGTATACAAAGAAGTATGGACCTGGACTTCATTTAACTCTAATGTTTACACTGATGAGCAGTAACAAAGCTGAACTACAAAATGAATGTGAACGTTTGCTGTGTGCTAACTGGCAAACAAGGATAGCATCACAAATCAAATGAACTTTATCTTTTGTAGAGTCTCCTGGCTGAGATGACCCAGAGAGGTACCACTTCTCACCAGAACACCCAGCTAGAGCCAGGCCCAGCAGCTGCTGTTTGCTCTGCTGAAACAGCCCCAGGGCCTGTTTCGAAGCGACTCCCACCACCCAAAACAGTCTCAGCTGCACTCAGCAGATGCAAGCACTGCTCTGGTTTCACCCAAGGTTTCTGAGGTTTGGCTCTGGAGTCAGACAAGTCAAAGCGTGCCTGACACCAACGTGCTCAAACCCCCAGGGGCCACCATGGGAGGGCACAACTCTTCAAATGTGCCTCCTGTTTATTTTACGTGCACCAAGTGTCTCAAACACGAGAAGCCATAAAATTAAACAATCATTAAGGAGCTGTGTTGCAATGGTGTAGGTAGATATGTGGGTTCACACTGATTCTAATATATCAACTTTGTTTTTTCCTACATATTTTCCAGCCTACATCCCAGTATCTTCTGTTGTCCTCTGACACACCAGTATGGAGCTGAAATGCCTCCTACCCAATCTTCAGTTTTTCAGTAAGACTGACATTTGTTAATTTAAAGAAAAAAAATTGTCAGAGTACTTAAAATACACTAATTTCACCTACCCATAATGCTACAATACACACTATCCTACTGAAATATAATATTATGTCATTTGCATGGAGAACAGTTTTAAAGACCTTCAAGTTACCAGAAAAATTCATCAGTTCTGAGAGGATGAGTTAAAAGAGTTTTCATGAAGAGAAAGCTATTTATAGTGGCAAAGTGTAACTACAAGGAAGAACTACTGATGGGCATGCTTTATGAAGTCTGTGCTTTGTTGTAACAATTAGTGCCTAGAAAACCAAGATAAATAAAAATGGCATGATGGAATAGTCAATGCAACTTCCAATAATTTTAAACAGAGATGCTCATAGATATGGCCACCTTCTTTGGGGACATTTAATTTAGTCTGTGCTTTGGATAAATGAGTGGAAATTATAAGCAATCATGAGTTCCTACACATTAGGAAAGTAGAGATTTTTGAAGACAAATGAGGGTATCACAAAAGGAAGAGGAAATTAAGTTTTGTAACAAAGTGACTGAACACTGGCTTCCTGCCTAGTATTTTGAAGAAATAGTAAGAGAACCAGAGGTTTTGATCATACTGGGTACCTCACTAGTCATGTGTTTATTCCACAGTCTGTAAAAATCCCTGCAGTAGGCAAACCGAAGGGTAATTTTTTCCCCTCCTGTTTTAGAAATACTTTTATATGCATACTACCCTGATTTTTAAACTGTGAAAACAAGCAACATTTTCAATGGCAAATGAAAATAATAGCCAACTGATTTTTCTCAAATTCATAAATAGTCAACTCTTGGCTGGAAAAAGAAGCATAAAAAATTTCAATCCAAATGAAGTTGAAGTAACCACACACAGATGGCATGAAAGCAATACCTTAATATGGAATCTGGGCAACAATTCTTATTCTTAAAATACCACATTCAAGAGATCAAAATTAAAAGTAGCATTTTTTTGAAAAGTAAAATCTTTACAGCAGTTTATTACAGAAACTCTTCTGTTCATCCAATTGATTGCTTCTTCATGGAAGCACTAGCTGTGCTGTATTTGCTTTAATTCTGTGTATCCTGAGTATGGAACCTCCCTCATCCAGAGTAACTGCATCAGTTACATATTGGTGTTCTTTCTTTGGCACAGGGACCCAGCAAAAAACCTCTCCAGTGCCACAAGACAGCTGGCAGTTAGTTCTTTGGTCTTTTGAAAAGATTTTTTATTATTTATTAAATAAGATCAAATAAAATTATTTACAAAAAGGAGAGGTATTTTTGGTTTTTCCTGTTTTGTATGACAAATATAGAAGTAAATAACTACTTCATACATCCCCATTTCCTAACCAACTTAGTTCCTGTTGTCCCTGCTCACCCCTTCCCTGGCACTTAATAGGAAGTTGACCATTTCATATGCAACTACAAGTAGTTTCAAGATCAATTTAGAATGAACTTATTTTGAAACAGCCATTGAATGAACAGGTGGAGCTGGCCTATTATCTTCTTTTCTCACCCAGTTATAGTGAGGAAATAAATTAAAATCTTATGGTATCTCACATCCACTAGGTCATATTACGTAATTCCATTCACTCAGTTGCTGCAGTCTCTAAATCTTGCTGTGTCACTTCATGAGAATCATGACATTTCTCAAAGTATCCTATAAATTACAGTAACCACTTAATACAGTCAGAGAGTACTACATTCAATAATGAAATGCTCATACTTAAGCAATAAAATCAAGATTAAATTTAAAACCCAAAATAAAACAAAAACCTGGACAAATTACTTCCACATAACTCAATTATTAACTCTAAGTTACACAGTATCATTCCTATTTACAGCAAAGTGCAACCATGTCATTAAAATCACCTGTCCATACAGGATTTTAAACAATAAGCACCTTTCCTATTTCCATCAACGGTAGATAAATTAAATATCACTTCCACAACAGAAAGGACAAATTTGGCCCTTTTCTGAGAGCACCTTCCTCACCATTAGGGAAAGAAAAAAATCATAGAAAGAAAAATATTAAAATCATCCTGGTATTATTCAATAAATTAGATAAAGATAGGTTTCCCATTCAGATAAAATCTGTCTTTTTCCCTTGTCCAAAAAAGACCATTTTGTCTTTATTTCTGTTCTGCTTGGAGTTAACTGACTTGCAGGTCTCAGCAGTGATTTTCCTGAACCTCCCATAAAAACTATAATGAGAAGCCAAGAGATCTCACATCCATATTCTGGTCAAAAAAAGTTTATTTTAGTGTACAAATTGTTTTTATTTTAACGTAGGAAAGAGTAAAACTTCCACTACAAATTCATAATATTAATATTATTATAAGTTAAAAATAAGTAACGTAAGCCATTTAAAAGAAAATAATTATCAGGAAGAAAATCAGAGTATTAAAAAAAAACCCCAAAAGGCACTCGTTTTTCTATTTAAAGTCAAGAACATTCAACAGTAATGAGTTAGGTTAACTAAAAATTAAATTAATGTGAAGCATAAGCTAAGACCAGTCTGGCTTCTAATGCAGGCTTATAAAAGCTTGGTTTGACAACAAGACCAAGTAAAATATAAATCCTGGGTTTTCTTATAATTTGAAAGGAACAAGAAGATAATTCTTGACTTTGAGGGTGACAGAGCACTGGAAAAGGGTGCCCAGAGGGTTTGTGGAGTCTCCTTCTCCAGAGATATTCAAAACCTGCCTGGATATGATGGTATGCAGCCTGTTCTAGGTGAACCCGCTTTAGCAGGTGGTTGGACTACATGATCTGCAGTGGTCCCTTCCAAGGCAGATCACTGTGATTCTGTGAAAAAAAACAACAAACAAACCCCAAACCAAAAAAAACAAAAAAACCAAACAAAAACCTAAACCAAAACACACACACACACACAAAAAAAAAAACAACCCAGAAAACCAAACAACCCACCACAAAAACCACAAAACCAAACCCCCAGCATCTGGGATAACCATCTAATTTTGAATAGTGTCTTTCTGATAAAACATAGGAAAAAAAACAGCATAAAGACTGGACAAAATAAAATAGGAAAGGGATTTAGGGAATGGAGGGTAGAGCTGGCACCTGTTTCCTTCCAAGGAGTTGGTTCCTGCCCTATAGCAATTTGTACTATAAACCATTAAGCAGGTACATAGAAAGAAGAGAAAGCTGGAGCAGACAAAATAAGAACACAAAATAAAAGAGGGGGGAAAAAAGGTAAAATATCAATACCATGTACTACCAGTACCACCTTCTGAAACAAAAATGCATATTTTCTTTTTAAGCCTTGAAGACACAAGTAATCACATATTTACACTTTGGTTAAAAGCTAGAATGCAGAATGAGCATAATGTGAATTTTAAATTAAGAATACTTTACCAAGAAGGGCAAGGAAGAATCCTCTATAGACACAATTAACAGAATTACTTTAATACACTTAAAAGTTTTAACCTTTGTGGTCTTTGAAGTGAACAGTGGAACTGCATCTACTTCAGGTTTGCACCAAAGGGCTGTACTGCCCTGAAAAGTTTTACAGTGCTGTAAACTAATGAAATAAATTATCTTAATTTGGTTAGATCTATTTTCATTAACTGTATTACCCACCGAGGGAATGAGGACAAATTTTAATTCTACTAATGTATTTCAGTTCTGCATTACTTTGGCACTGTGTAATTGCAGCTCCTGCTCTGCGCTGCCCCCTCGGCCGTGTTGGGGCCACCTCTGCCCCCTCTTTCCCAGGCAGGGAGGGCTGTGCAGGGGGGAAGCTGTGACCATCACCACCCCAGACTGGGCTGAACGGGACTAACTCCTGCCACATTCCCATCAGGACTACTGAAGACACAGCACAGTAGCACTAACAAGCACATTATGAAAACAGAGAGCATTTTTGTTATAAACAAGTAGGGGGGATTTATTATATACACCTGGAGTATAAAGTAAACATATGAGAAGATAAACCTTTTTCACAGCATGAAGAAAGAAAACAAAGAAAAAAAAACCCACTGGAAATATCCTTTGATAAAATGCTTTTCCATGGCCATTAATAGATTTTCAGATGTCATTATTTGACCTGCTGCCATGGACAGACAGAAGTCTAAAAAGAACAAGATAATATTGTTCCACAAAATATTTACAAAACAGTCAAAAAACTAAAAGCAATAATTAATTGAAAGCTTCCTACAGTGTATCTCTGCAATTTTAGAGAGTATTATTTATACTTCTGGTATGGTACATTCATTACCATAAATTACCATAACAACAGGATTATTTCAATAGCTTGGTCCAAAAGGGCAGAAAAATAGGAGTCTATGGTAACTACGAAGTCAGAAAATGCCTTCCATGTGTGACAACACTTCCCAAAAAGTTTCTGCAAAACAGAGTGGGTCTTAGAGCAGACAGTAGAAGAGACAGAGTTCTGGTATCTCACTCCATTCAGCAGTTGTCAGGCTGCACCTACAGAACTGTATCGAGTTCTGGCTGCCACAGTCCATGAAAGACAAGGATGCACTGGAGAGGGTTCCAAGGAGAACCATGAAGATGATTAAACGGATGGAAAGCATGCACTGTGAAGCAGGACTGAGGAAGTCAAGTCTTTTCTTCCTGGAGAAGGCTCAGGGGGACCTCATCACATTATTTGAGTACTTAAATGGTATCTACAGAGAGGACAGAGGCTCTCTCTTCACAAAGAGAACACGCAAAGAGAAAACAAGGGGCTACAGGTACAAGTTGCTTCAGGCAAGATCTCATCTTAATACAAGAAAGATTTGTTGGTGGTGGTTTTTTGGTTTGGTTTCATTTTGGGTTTTTTGGGGATTTTGTTATAATCAGAACAATCAGTCACCAGAAGAACCTCCCTAAGAATACGATACAGTCGCCATCACTGGCGGTGGTCAAGACAGGACTGGACAGGGTACCAGGTAGTCTCACCCAGGCTCTCTTTCCCACAAAAAGTTGGGCCAGATGACCAGGTATCGTCCAACATGGGCTGTTGATTCTTTAAATTTCAGACCAGTCTATCATCTGCCTGCTTATACTTAAACATCTTTGAGAGAGTGTTTGAGTGTGAGGATATACACACTTGAATATGATGCATGTCTTTTTTAATAATAATTAAAAACCATGAATATTTTTGTAAAATTGCTATTTCTGGCCTTGGTTTGGCTTTTTTTTTTTTTTTAATGTGGACACATATGGAGTTACATTCTGCCTCTGAATTCATATCTACACAGCAGCATATAACTGAAAGTAGACTGTAGCCCCCAACTGTCTCACCTATTTAATACACAGTATGAAATGACATATTATTTTTGAAAGGAGAACAAGATAGATGCCAGCATGAAACAGTGTTTATAAAAGCATCACCACTACAGCTGTCCCCAAGCAATAAAGCTGTTTATTCCAACCTCCTACCTCATATAAACTGAAATCCTCAGCACTGAAAAACAACTTCAAATCTGTTCATGACTCCAAGACAAATCAGAAGAGTCTTCTATCTCCAGAATATAGAATTATGATCATGTCCAGAAATGTCCATTTTCTATGGAAGTGCACAGACTTGTAAATTCCATGTTAATATTTTCTTAACACTAATACATACTGCATAGGTTGTATCTTGAAATTTGATTCTATCTCTGTACATACTGATGCATTTGACATAAAAATAAGTCTTTCTCTTTAAGGCATCTTTGTTTCTGTGGTTATACACAAACATTCAGAGAATATTCAACAAAAATCTGTATTAACATATTTCCATCCAAGGTTTATACAGGAAAAAACAGATATTCTTTTGAGTTCAGGAGGAGCAAAAACTCTTCTATGGGTGCAGACATTAAAAAAAATCAGAAAAATATCAAGATAAGACTTAAAAATTAAATTGATTTTAAATATGGAAATTATAATCAGATTTAGAAATCTGGATCTGAATCAAATTAGATCCAAAGTCAGATTTACAACTAGAATAGACTTGTGATTCTAATTCTCACCATAGAAAACCATGGTGGAAATTTTAACCTTAAAAGCAGAAACCATAAATACAGAAACAGAGAATTTACATGCCCAACATAAGAAATTTCTTCCCCTTTCTTACCCCTTTTTGAGCATTCTGACATGTAACAGAATCAGCTCCAGCAATTCCCAGATGGAGACATGTCTGTGGGAACTGGGCCCTTTACCAGCATGAGAGCCTCAGCTGCTGGAAGCAGCTCAGCATGTCCAGCCTGGAAGTGACCAGCTGAGCTCATGCACGCCTCAGCTTGATGTAGATCCATACTCCAGTGGTAAACAACAGGAGTTTGGATAGTTTTTGTAAGTACTCACATTGCAATCACTGAAATACAGGTTTCTCATTTTGGAGCTCACTATGCATAAGATTTTTCCCTAGCTAATAAAACCAACAGAGGGAGAACACTGAAACAAATCTAGACAATAATTACTTAATTGTGGTCCCATACAGATCAGTGATAGCCCAACACCACAACAGTCTTACGGGAAGTCAAATGTTATTAGAAATTGCATAAAAAAATTTACCATATTACATATACAAAATATTCAATAGGGGTGATTAGTCAAAGAAAAAAGGAAAAAAACACCCAAGGAAAACATTATTACACAAGTATTTAGTAATGGCTCCAGGATGTCAGGGTGCTCTTCTGGCAGCCAGACAGGGCATTTGGCTGCCTCAGACCACTGCCCTTACTGAGTTGTAATTGTCCCTCTTCATGCTGAGTGGAGGCTGAGAAGCCAGCACTTAATAGCTTACATTACATCTGAGCATTTGAGCTCCTATGCTGAAATAGTTCACATCTTGCCAATATATAGAAATAAAGGGAGCAGTCAATACCTAATTACCTGTAGCAGCACCAGCTAAGAGAAAATATTCCTTGGCCAAAACAAGCTTTCCACCATCTTCATTGTACAAAATCCAGAAGAAACAACTGCTGTAGCAGCTGGGTTGTTGACAGCGCTATCAGAGGGAAGCCGGTGTGATCACAGGGCCAAGAACCCATCTGAAGTAGTAAAAAACCTTTATTTGCAAGTGGATATGGTACTGGAGAGACTTTGAACTCCTGCAGGGGCACCTTGAGGTCTTCCAACCAACTCTTTGATTAACATAAACCCTAAGTAAATCCTCCACCAGT
Source organism: Cettia cetti (assembly GCA_013401135.1). Classification (NCBI taxonomy): domain Eukaryota; kingdom Metazoa; phylum Chordata; class Aves; order Passeriformes; family Sylviidae; genus Cettia; species Cettia cetti. The sequence goes on from VZUI01075708.1 coordinate 100,400, forward strand.
GCACTGGTCACTTCTTCTACCTGCCCCAGGGTACAATCATGGCCAATTACTCAATATTAAATGGTGTGCCAAGTCAGAAAAAAGCAAACACATGACATTTGGTTACATTTACTCCTCCCATGATCAGCCTCAGCGCTCTTGCCTAGTTTCACAAACACTGGGCAGCCTCATCGGTTACACACACACATCCCCCACCTTTCACACAGGACCTCCACTGACAACACCCCACAAAAACATTATGTATTATTTCTGCATTATGTAGAGCTCTGAACACGTGAATTTCTCTGGTTTTGTGATAGATATCCTTTATAGGGAATATGATAAGTTTTAAAACCATCTTTGCATTTTATAATGTATATGCTGCCATGCTTGTATATTCATTAAGTTGTTATCACAAGAAACAAATTATGAAGTGCATGGTCCTTGGAAAGAAAGGAAAGCAATAGACTCTACCCTGACATTTTACAGAGTAATGGATAACCAGTAAAAAACAATTCCTTTAACTGAAGCCTAGCTATTTCTTTTTCCAAGTCCTAAAGCCCAACTCCTTATAATGACAATAATTTTTACTGCAATTTCAACCTCTACATGCGAGAAGTTTGAGATAAAAGCCTCCACCCCGATCCTCCCCGATCCATCTTCAGGCCATGAAACAGAATTCACAGACCCTTCCACTGCAGTTACAGTCACAATAAAAGATAAAACCTAGGGGGAAAAAAAGCCAAAACGCACCTGTCATACAAAGAGAAGTACAAAAGAGCTACATTAGTGAAAATAAAAATATATACATTAGTCATAACACTATGAAACACTTAGAAATAAAATAAATGAGCTGCATTGCTACCTTCTTTCTTAAGGTATGAAATAGAAACAGGGTTTTTGTTGTTACACGAAAATTTGACAAATCCACATGAAATTAGTGGTTTAAATTTACCAACCTACCTCTGAAGCTTTATTTTTTCTTAAACTGACAGTGCTGAAATGCATTAATTTATAGTATCCAAGTGTTTGAAGAGAGCATATTCAATCCATTAAAAGCAGGCCTTATTTTGCTGAAAATACAAGCTGAAGGCAGGTTCTCTACATCTGGAGATACAAGACCCATATGCTACTTCCACGTCTGATCCTGCTGCAACAGGAACCAGAGAAACTGCACCAGATTACTATAGACAGATGTCATGAACAAAAACAACTTAAGAAGTGTTCCATGCAACACATTTCAGCTCAAGAAGACAGCAGTAGTAACCAGTTTCTCTTGCCATTTTAGATTGCATTTGAGTTGCTCTAGTCTCTGGCTCTTGCTGGATATCAGAAAGCTACAGGGCACTTCAGTAACAACTATGAAACTCTAGTCCATCTCCTACCTTGTTTTCATGCACTGATAAATATACACCAAATATATAAATGTATAAATATGTATAAATGTATATAGAATTACATATAGTTTTAACTACACTAAACTTGTTCTATTTGCAAATCTGATCAACTGCTTCATATATAAGTGAGGCTGTTCTATGATTTCCTCTCCTCCTGTCCTCACACCCATTCCCAAACAGCTGAGCAAGGAATACACTGTTTAAATTCAAAGTGTCTTGTTTGCTGTCAGTTCCAATATTTGACTAATAAAACAAAAATGACCATGTGAGAGAAAGTTTTCTGTGTACCTAAACTTAAGGAATTGGTGAAAACTTTAACTCTTCCACAATTCCCTTTCATGTCTCTCTGGTATGAAACAGCATGAGGCCAGATTTGATCATGGCCCAATCAAGACTTGAGATGAACTGAGGGAAGAAAGCGTTCTCAAATAAAAGTGACACTACCACATATATGAATAAATTTCAGAGAAAATAAGATTTTTCAACTATTCTTTAAAGTTTGATTGCTGTGGGGAAAAGGAAAGTGTTGTGTAGGGCAAGGTGGAGGATAAAAACCAACTTTTTCTGTTTTTAAGATATTTCAGACTGAAATTAAAGATTGCACTTTTTTTTTTCCTAGTACTGGATAATCTGTAAAAAAGAATTAATTCAGTAAAAGGGTAAAAAATACAATCATAGACTCACAGAATGGTTTGGGTTAGAAGGGATCTTAAAGACAACCTATAGCTCCAACCCTTCTGCCATGGACAGAAACACCTTTCACTAGATCAGGTTGCTCAGAGCCCCATCCAACCTGGCCTTGATGAGATAGGGCATCCACAACTTCTTAGAGCAACTAGTTTCAGTGCCTCACTGCCTTCCTAGTGAAAAATTTCTTCCTTATATCTAATATCAACCTATTCTCTGTCAGTTTAACACCATTCCCCCTTGTCCTATCACTTCATGCTCTTGTAAAACATCCCTTAAAAATCCTTACCTTTCTAAATGTTTTCTGAAACTGAATTTGCATTTTTTGGCTCCATGGTGGTAAAACGATTCTTTGGTACAGAGTTTCACATAACCTATCTCATGGGCTTGAGAAATACCAGAAGTTACTGAGAAACATAGGGATCATTTGCCCTCTGGACAACCAGAGGGCTCTGGAATTAACTGGGAACAATTGCTAGGCAGATATAGCTAACCAGCACATACAACCAGAAGACCTTAAAGGACTCATAAGTCCTTTTATTTTCCATTTATTTGATGTATCACTCTAATTTACTAGAGCCCAAGTAAAACTCAACAGATATGAGCAAAAGTAATTGCTGCCAGATATTTTAACGGGCTTCATATATTCCTCCATTTTTAGGTGTTAAAATCCAGACAAGTTTACAGAACTGCTTCTCTAACACCTAACAGAACACTCCTAAGTCTATGCCCTTTTTAATCCCTGTTACCATGGTTCATAATGGCTTCCTAGAAACTGTCTCTTGTTTCATCTTCAGAACGAGCTGTGATGCTACAGAACTACAGTTTGCTCCCTCCTGCTGTTTAGAGGAAATGAGGTGGTGTCCATACAAAAATAACTGCACTTCTTCCACACATCACACTTTCAAAATGTGATTCCAGTGAATGCTCATTTATGCTAGAAGGTGACAAAGATCACCCTGGAATTCTTTCTTGCCTTATATTCAAAAGAAAGAGATGAGGCCAGCTTTGAACAAATTTGAGCCCAGACAGAAGAGTCTTCATCCAACAAAAGGTCTCTGGAGCCTGCAGGATGAACCCAATGTTTTCCACTACCTTCTCTGAAGAGCCATAAAGGCAGGTTAGATCAGGACAATTCATACCCCTGGTATCTGTAATGGGTTCTGCCCTACAGGTTTCTTGGCACTGTTGCTGCCTTACCCTTGGTGCCAGACCTGCTGTCTGCTACTCTTTATGCATGTCCTGGCAGGGAGCACAAAGCACTCCAGCCCCTCCACAGCTCTGCCAAGCACACAGGAACACGACTGGAAGTTGTTAATTAATTGATTATGCCAGACTGCAACCTCATTGCTTGAGCTTCCCCTTCTCAGAAGTGAAGGTTTAACCAGTGGGAAACAACATTCCACAGAGGATACTGATGAAGATATCAAAAATGCCAAAAGGTGTGGAAGAATATCTCCATCTGCAGCTACTCCATTCCCTACCAGGCCCTTCCTTTCTTCCCTATAGTGCATCCCACTCTCCCAACAGACTTTCTTCTCCTGTATGTATCCTGCTAAATAATTTTCAGTCTAATTAATTATCCTGCTGATAAGAAACTGCAAAAGGATGCTGATCTTCCAGGTACATGCAGAATCATTATCGTATTCAAAGAATAAACCCTCTCTCTTAATAAAAAAACACCCCTACAGACAACAAAAAGCAGAGAACTTGCTCTACAGAAACATCATACTTAAAATTTCAAACTGCAAACAGTTAACTCTGGAAACAAATATGCTTCCAGTTTACCACTACTGGCAAATTATTTACCTAATTGGTGAACAAATTGAACTAGTTAAGCTGTTCAGAGACTAAAATCAACACAAAGCTTAATATGAAATATATTAAAATTTCCTGTACCAAACATTTTACAAGCTGATCACTATTAAGATTTCTAATCCAACTTCTTCTGCTGAGACATCAGTTTCATTAACTGCTATAGTGCATATCTAATGATGCATGAAAATATACCTTGACAACATCAAACAAGCAGAACCGACACAGGAGCTGCTTTCAAATCTGGGCGCTGACTTTCCCATTCAGCACAGCCTGATACAGAGACAGCAGCTCACTGCATCCAACCTAACACTGTGTCTTCTTGGAGGAAAACAGCAATGGAAGGAATACTGGCATTAAATGTGCAGGAGAAAGAACAGAAAGACCTAAGACAGAATTTTTCTCATAGACATAAAAATTTTTGCAGATAATTACGAGGCATAAAAATCGTTAATAACTCATATTTCACAAGACATTGAGGGGATTTTTTATACTCTGTGATATTATTTAAGCGCCTTTTAAACTAAGAATGGGCTTGAATAAAGAATGTTTGGAGTATACTATGATTTGGCAATGCCAAACTTCAAATATCAGTAAGGTGGGTGAAGGAGATCAGTCCCAGGACACCAGCCCAATGCTGGATTACAAACCTTCCCCTCCATTCACACAGTACAGTGTAACAAAGCCTGGGCTATATCAAGCAGAAAATTTAATTTTGAAGCTCGTCCGTATAAAGCAAATTCTGGGTTTATATTCTATTGCTGTAAAACAGAAAATTTGTACATTTTTGTTCAATGCAAAATTTCAGTATTTTTATGGCACAATGCATATAGAAGAAAAATGAGGTAATAATCCTACATATGTACTACCCTACACAAGAGCTTGCTGCTGTATTTCCAATTTCCATATTAAAGAATGCATTTTCTGTATACATCTGAAGACACTTCTTTGAAAATTTCAGGCATGTACAAAGACACGAAGTGACTGCTAAGTAATTTGAATTTCAGACCTTTCAACCTCTGTGACTACCAACTTATTAATAAATTACGAAATAAATAAATAATTTTAAAGCCCCCACAAACTGGAACTACTAAGTGTCCCAAAAAAGCCTAAGATAAAAAGCTATAAAATATACACTAAACAAATATAATACTGTCTTAAAGTTTATAATTAATATGTTTTACGGTGTTAAAAATAACAAGCATTTAAAAGTGCAGTGCCAAACTGACCCACATTTGGGTATTATGTAGTGTTATTGCTGGATTTCAATGGCAGTGTTAATCAAAATAATACTAATTAAAAAACCCTGTTGGTATCAGTTGTGAAGAACAGCAGCACTCCATATACTATAGGAATGTATTTAGGAACTCAAAAATTAAACGATTTTCAGGTGTCCATTTCAGTGTTAATGAAAGTTTTTTTGAAGCAGAAGGAATTCCATATAAATTTAGTCAGCATACTGCTGGTGCATCTATCCTGCTTAGAGAGCCCATGTCAGGTAAGAACACACTTCTTGAAATAGCTTGGAGCAGCATAAAGATTAGACTAATAAAGTAATATATATATATATATACACACATATATATTACCTGTTCTTGCCTCTCCAGCCACTTGTCCACCATGGGATGACTGGCACTTAACGATGAACGAGCATTGTCTCTCTGAAACTGGTTAGACCAGCTATTAGTATCTCGTGGTAGGCTTCTGTAGTTTTCATCTTTCTAGTTTAAAAGAAACAAAAAAGTGTCTTATAGAAACAACCAGTCCTTGCACATTATCAATGCAGCTGGTTATTAAAAGAATACAAAAGGAAGACTGGACCCAGGAACTGGACCCACGGACAGCATGATTGCTCGGCCACGTAAGGGCAAGAGCTGCCAGGGACACCGAAATAAAGCCTTGGTGGAGCTGTAGATCTTTCACCCACTCGTGCTTCCCTTCCTCTTTTTCCAACCTCAAATCTCTAGTGCACAGATTCCCAAGTACATACTCAGCAAGGCTTTCAGAGCATCACGCTCCTCAGTTCATTCTCACTGAGAGCAAATGTACCAAATGAACCCATTCAGTGATCACCATAGTAGCCACTATATAATTTTCCCAAGTCTCTATATGCAATCAATTTTGCAATCAAAGCAGTCTCACTGCTCCAGGTACTGTCCTTTAGACCAGAATAGCATGCTGTAGAGTTCAAAACTTGAATTTATTATTTCACATAATAATGCTTTCCATGGTTTGCCTGAAGGTATACAAATACAGTCACATTTGTAGAACAGCAGCAGATGGAGATTGTGCTGACAGAGATACACTGATCCTACTGAGACTGTTGTTTTCTCTTTCTTTTTAATTGATGAATTTGTCTGCACATCTTTCCTACAAGCTTCCCAAATTCTTCAGCTTCTAAAGGTTATTAGTTCTTACCCAGTCTGATCACTAAGAGCCAACAAAAGCACAGAAGAGATCCTTAATGATGGGAGTTACCTTTAGTCTAAGTCAGTGTTACTGATAGCTTACATAGCTTAGCTCCTTCCAACTGAAATAAACATAGAGTTAAAATTCTGCTTAGCTTTTCAAAAGAGAATTATATAGTATAATATATTTAAGTACAGTTCCTTCAGAAGCATTTTTTCAAGTCAATGTTTGTTTATCTTCATGCCAAATCAGATAATTTAGAGAGAGTATCTATTTTTAAAACAGGCTTGTATTCCTACATATTTTACAATATAACCACTTTTAGGAATCTCAAAACCCTCTAAAAATAATAAACACCAGTGCACATTTCCAGCTAAATTTATTATTTTCTTTATTTATAGCACATAGCAGATTTTTGACCTCCTCTTAAATCAATACTTCATTCCATCAGCATGAGTATTTCCTTTCCCTGTTTGCCATACTGATATTTCTTTGGCTTGGAACAATATTAGTCCAATATTCTAGATGCAGCATCAATTCCCTTCAACTGTCCTTCACAACTTTATTTCTTGTAAATATATGATAGCCTTTGCTAAGAAACTCAGGTCTTAGTTCAACTGTAAAATACAGCAGTTTTTAAAACCCTCCTGTGCAATACCAGTCTTCTCCCAGACATATCAAACCTAAGCTTTCTTAATTGAGAACAACTTTCTTTCTTGAAAGATATTGTAGTATAAAATAAAGTCTTCCATTTCAAGACATTAAAGCTTCAGTGCATCCAGCACAAGATAACTTTGTAAAGATATGTTTTCACAGGTAACCAGCCTAACAACCAACCGTCTTTAATTATTTTACCCTGCCACAAATGAGGGAAAAACTTTGTGTCTTTTAGCAACTAAAACCAATCCAGAATTCCATTGTTGGTTAACCACACAGCAAACTAGAAACTTGCTCAGTGTCTTGATTAGAAAGGGGAAGCAGAAGTCAGCCTTGTACAGCAAATGCCATAAAAGCCAGGGAATGCTGTGTACAAATTGATTTTTCACTCTTGGTTCTCTTATTCAATTCTTTTCTTCAGGTGACAGGGGTAGTCCAATACCTATAAGCCATAACAACAATTTCTCTTGTTCAAAGCGGTGGGCAGGTGTAACAACAAAATCAGAATCTGACACAGAAATAACAAAAAAAAAAATTATGCACAAAACCACCCACACAGTTGGTGCATGCGTTTTTGTCACCTAACAATAATCCACTACCTGACAGACCATCACCTAGTCTGAATCAACAGAAATTTCCTCCTATGAAACAAGATGTTTTCTGTATTTCTGTACCTCATAGATAATTCCATTTTTTATTGATTCCCTCTTACTATGTTCAATAGAAACTTTTTAGAAAGATATTTTTATTAATAAACCACAAAGACCTTTCTCCACACAGCATCCATTACGCCTGCACAGGAGTGTTTCACAAGAGCAAAAAAGAAGGAAAGATGTTCATCCAGGGATGTGTTGTTCTCCAATCATTCAATCTCCAGGTCTCAGAAACACAATGAACAGTCATATTACACAAAGTTTATATTGGAAATTTGTGCTGTAAAAAGTCTCAAGTATCACAGGACTCAATGTAAGTGAAATTATCTAAGTTAAGAGAGTTAAATTAGGCCTCTGTTTTGTGTATCTATACTAATGTCAAGAATTTTGAAAAGAGTTTACGCCTAATATTATCTGTGCTGACAGGAAGAGTACATTCATCCCACCTACCAAAATATTTCTGCTTGTAGCCCACTTCTGTAGAAGATTGCCTTTCTCCTACTAAGACTTAAGACATCCAAGTCACTTGGCAATTTTTTATGACAGCAGAAATAAAAGCTGGAATGGTAGAGAGATGTGGTTTCTGGAACTCTTTTTGTTTCTCAGCACTTTCACCTCTCACCTTTCTTCAGAGGCTCAAAATAGTGCTATTATCAGATTGGAATAAAATACCAGTGCTGCAATCACACACAGTCATGTTGGTGTTAGCCAAATAGGGAAATATTAGACGGTCCAGCAGCCACAGACAAGCCCCTCCACTCCTTTCTTTGTCATTGCCTTCCAGCAAACAGCTCTCCCTATACCCACAGTGACAGCACTGGGACAAGCACCAAGCTAGGGGAGGAGCAGAGGGATCAGCACTTAGCACTGCCACACGCCATCCTTCTCACACACACCTACACCACAAAGCCTTAAGGTGCTCCTGGCTACCTGTAACCCCACATTTGCAGGGGTTTCCATTACAGCCAGAGCTAATTCAAAGATAGCTGTGCTGACAAACTATAGAGGTACGGGTGAAAAACATCACTGCACCTTAGACATTGGGATTTACAGAGCCAGTTGTGATACTGCTATTTAATAAATATATTGTTTTGGGATTTTTTGTGTAAAATACTCAATTGCTAATCCAGAAAGCTTCACTTGTCTTCAGCATGATCTAGCTTTAGCACACATGTTCCCAAACAGTCGGCTGAAAAAGGTGTGTGTGTGTGTCACTTTTAGGTACAATACCATAAAAGAGAAGATTTCATGGTACAGAAACCATCATGGTCACACAGGGAATTCCCATTTCTTCTGGAAATGCAGTTGTAAGCCCTCCTGGGACTAGGGCTGACATGCATCATCAGTTACAATTAAATGCCCTAATTTTTTAAAAAGAAGTTTATTTCCCAAACATCTTTGGGGACCACAGGACATGTCAGCTTCATCATGTTTGAAATGGAAATTGATCAATATAATACTAAAAGTGCCAAGTCATAATACCACCACTACACTTAACTGCAGCATTCTAGAGTAATTTTAATGAGGACACATAATCTAACACTTTTAGTTCAGCATGGTGTCCCTGTGGGGTTTTGCTGAAGGATTGGGTGAAAGGGGACAGGAAAAACGAAATTATTTTGCTATACTTTTAATTTCAGATGATTTGTAATATATAACGAGTCTCATCAAAGATTCTGCAGTTTGTAGATAAAACAATGCAATAGAATGATCTGTGTACTTCAATTACTAGCTGTCATTGCACAAACTCACTTGTGATTTTAACTTGTAGCTGTACCCCTGCAAGCTCCCAGCATCACCACCCAACCAGAACATTCTCCACACGGTGTGGTGACAGTTCTACATCTGCTAAATCATTTGCTACTTTCCAGATAGTGAAGAAACTGAATTTTCCCTTTGTTTCATCTCCTGAATGGCTAAAATGTGGCAAATTTTGGTTGCTTATTTAAAACAAAACCACACTAGACAACATTACAACAGGGTAAAATACATTGAAGACCTCTTCAAAGTAATTCTCTAAAACACAATTCAAAAATGCAAACCAAGTTTTCACTTTAATTATTTCTACAGCAAATAGCCCATGAGTCCTTTGGGACACTCACTAAGAGAGATCATTTTGGGCACTGATCATTTTTTTGCTATCCAGTCTTTCTCCTCATATTCTATGCATCTTGGAAAAGGCTGCTTGTTTGTTTGGTTTCAGTTCCTTGTGATGGCCTCAGACTGAGATAGGATTTGTGATGAGAAATTAAGAAAAAGACTTTTAGTCTTTTGAGGTTATAATTTTACCTGAAAGACTTCGGACGAATTCATGTTTATAAGGGTAATTATTGTTGTTGAATTCGTATAGAGGTTATAAAGATTGTTCTTCTCTTTTTTCATGCTCCACTATGACCATGTTAGACCCTGAACAATTTGGTGTCACTCTCAGACAGGATGCTAAAAGCTATAATTAATTACCAAAACATTCACACAATTTATGTAAGTAGTCCTGTCTGATGAGAATATCTCTTTATAAATGAAATAATATACACATAGACCTATTTTCCATGCTGTCTCATGGTCTAGCAAATAGATTCCTGGAGGGTTTGGGTTTTTTTGGTTGAGGTTTCATGGTTGATTTTTAACTGGATTTTAGACAAGTAAATATAAGATCAAATTCATCTCCATTTCTTAAAAAAAAAAAAAATCAAAGAAGGCTGCACAAACAATTTATGTGGAAAATAAATTACATATATAAAATTAATTATCCCAGAAGATGCATTGCATGAACAGAAATTCCATTAAAAAAAAACAACTACTTACACAGATGTCAGATTTGGAACTGTTCTCTCTATTAACATAGCATCTTTTAACAACCGTTTCTTCCAAATGTCAGTACTTTACCTCCAAACTAATTGTACCAGTCACTTCCTATAACTATCCATATATCTTAGGAAACTGACACTACTGCTTGGCTGAGCTTCCTTTTATTCCTGGTGAATTCAGTTTTCCTAGGTTGCTCTTTTCCTGATGAACATGACTGAAGAACATGACCCCAGAAGCTGCAGTAATGCAGATACAGCCCCAGCCATTTATTGTAGAGAAGGAATGAGTTACAGTCACCCAGTATCAGAAACCTTTGATCTGAGGCCACTCTCCAAGGAGTAAAGTTAAAGAGGACTCCCACATTAAAGAATTACCACAGTTTCATGTCTTGTATCAGCTCTGACCCAGAACATGGTAAAACTGATTTGCAGAAGATACAAATATAATAGTCTAATAAAGAACTTGCATGCCCCATTTATGGTGAAAACAGATGAGAAGAATGACCACTCCACATTTATTTGGATATTTTCAGAAAGACTTGTCTTGGAAATGACCCTTTGTAGAGCTCCATGAAAGGAATTAATGTATTGTGCTTCTAGAAGGGCTCATTAGATGCCAACAAGGAAAAAAGTAATTGAAAAGCCAGTGTTCTGTTTAAGCTCTTTCACCTTACATTCAGAAATTTCCAGAGTTGTGCTATTCCAATTTATATATTCCATGTTATGCTTTGACTGACAAGCAAAGGCTGACCTTAAAAAAAAGCAGTAACTATGGGCCATGATAAACAGAGTTTCCTGTGCAAGTGGTGTTATATGTAAACATTCAGTGTCGAAGAATATGGGCTAAATTAAGAGTAAACTAAGAAATACGATACTGCCTATCCAAAACATTCTATTGATCTCTCTTGTTTACAACACAAAAATGAAAAATGTCATGATCTCTGCACATACACATGCAAAGCCAGAAGTTTCCAGTGTGCGCTGTTATTTCTCAGATGGAGGGGCAGGAAAGAAGCTGCTTCTTCCTTTCACTCTTTACTTATTAATGTCCTAATAAACCCCTCCAAGGAATAATGCAAAACAATTCAAACAACATACTGCAGTTTATATTCAGTATTATAATTCAGAAACTGGCTTTTATTTCTGTAAACATAACTAAAAAGACATGGTCTTCCACAAGAGAGAAAAATTCTTAGAGAAAAATAAATGAACCAGTGTCTTGGTTGCAATGCAAGATATAACCAAAAGTATGTATTCTATTGCCATCTGTTGAAACTGGTTGGAGAGGTGTTTTCTTTATCTCTTCCACCACCCAGGCACCCTCCGGGGGATATCTTCTATTAATGGGCCATTTAGGCTGACTGAATGACTGATTAAATTACATCATCCCACTGGGAGATGCTCCACCGTATGCATTCTTACCTGGATACAACCTGAGATTCAGAAGACCAGGACAGCCTGTTTGCACT